>BJBW01007841.1:0-45598 GCA_004320125.1 Scolopax mira
CACATGAAGTGCTACAGAGACAAAAACTCTTGTTCCTATATCCTCTGCTCTGAAGCCAGAAGCCTGAAAGCCCTCATAGCCCTGGTCCTAGCTGGGTTGACAGCGTGGAAGACCATCTCTTCCCAGTGGTCTCTTCCAATCTTGCCACCCTCAGGGTTCGCAAGTTCCTTGGAAGGCAGGTTGGAATTTGGCCCCCACTGGGTGGTCACAGCTACTGCAAGGATTCTCCAGATAACCTTGTCTTTAGGGGACTGAGAGTTGCATTAATTTTCAGTTAGAGCTGATACGGAGACATTCCTCAAAACCAGGATTCCCTTTATCCATCTTTCTTTCTAGACCTTATATCAAACCAAAATACTGTATGTCACATATGTTTATCAACCAAGCCCTAATGAAATAACAAATTCTGTGCACCAGAACAGGTACCAAATATTTGTGTTTCCTGAGAAGCTGGAAGGAGCTCTGGAAGAGCTTAAATGGTTTCTGGAAGCTGGAACAATTCAGAACAATTCACTGTGGAAAGAGTTTAAAATGTACTGCCTGTACCTTCTCCATGCCTCGTGCACAGTTTGTTCTTGTCTCCCTGAAGGAAGCTTATCGCACTGAAGATAAACCCAGCAGCGCCTGGCTGTTTCTATCTTTCCTTTGCAAAAGCTGTTTCTCTTGTTCGTGAGGAAAAAAATGAAAGAACTGGAATTTGCCAGTATAAATGGCAGCTCTCTCTTCCCTCTTTGTATAATTTTTGTTTATTGTTCTGTTTATTAGAGCTACGAGTTTGGCCTCATTTCTACAGCCTTTCATATTTTTCACAAGAACTGTATATACCTTGAGCCACTACCAGCCAAGCTACGTGCAAAAAACAGTCTAGACATATTACCTTGGAAAAAAAAAACCCAAAACCCCGACACTAAGCTTTTGAATTAGACTCAGACTCCTTATTTAATACAAACATTGTAAAATGAGAACTGACATATGATGAGAGTAATTTTTCTACCTGGAATTTACACCTTCCCATCCAAAGAATAACAACATGCAGAGCTGCCTTGCATTTCAGCATCATCCCATTGGAATTAGATCCTGCCACTTTCTTTGATTTCATTATTAAAAGAAATAATTTCAACTATCTGATTGTACTAAGGCTGTTGATTACTTTCTTTTGCTGCCTTCATATCTGCTCCCTGACAGATCTGGAAATAAAAGGCCTCTGCTCACTGTGCTTTGGTGGATGTGCAAAGATTCTTAATGGGGCACGATGGTGACCGGGGATCTTTCTGGCAAAGTGAGGCTTGTTCAAAACTTTCTCCCACAGTAAATGGATAATCTACTTCCTTGCCATTCTTTCAAACAATAGCACTGATGAGATTATATTGGAAATTAAATCTGTCCATTGTTGCCATCCAGTAGCCACAGGACTGTTCTCAGAAAGCACACTGCCCTCAGAAGATAGAGCTAGAGATGAAAATTTCCAATGAAATGAAAAATAGGTATTTCCAAAGGAAGAGGAAAAGTCAAGGAAGAGTCAGGCATCTATTTCTTACCAAGAGTAAGAAAATGGTATAAAAATAAGCATAGGGCAAACAGTGTATCAGGAGGAATTTTTCAGCTAGATAGAGGAGACACTGAAAGTTTTGGTACAGCAATATGTTTTGCAAAAAAAAGTCCTGACACATCTCACAGGGAAAATGCCCTAAAGATTCTTGCATGGATCCTACTAGGCTCAGCTAGAAACCTGCTCTTGAAAAAGAATAAAGGGTCTTAGGGCCCCAGATGCTCAAGGTTATGGGTTCTGCAAGATGAAGGAATCTTTTTATTTTTTATTTTCTTCTGTGTTTTAAAGGAACAGAGGATTTGGAAAAGCTGACATAGATTCTGAGGACTTAGAAACACCATAGTCTGTTTGACTGATTTGATACCACTGCTGCAGGGAGTTTCTGAAATCCAGTCAGAGAACCCCCCGGATGTATCTACTTGGGCACAGCCCCTCAAACAATAGCATGTCCTGTGTCTAAACAGCTATAATATGGCATTTAAATTTGTCTACTGTTAAATTGCCAAGATAACTCATTCTGTGCAGTATCAGCATGTCTCAGTACAAGTATCCTTCTGAGATGGCAGTACCTGGCCTTATTTATTCCTGCACTAAAAATGATAAGATTGTTTATTAAGGTCATTAGAGAAGCACATGGATTTCTGCCTTTGGGCACTTTAATAAATAAAAATGGTGTTTGAAAGGTCCCATTACATTCCTAGCTAATATATTACTATGCTTACAGGCAATTTATTTTTGAATCTAAATTCTTAATGATTTGCAACTTTCAGACCCAATACATATGCTCCACAGCTGCACAGATACAAAAACTGGCAAGGTGCACAAAGGATAAGAACAAAAGCAAAAAATCCACACAAACATACAATCCTGGTATTTTTAAAAGTCATTATGCTCTCCTGAATAAATAACACAACTTCTAAACTCTGCCTGTTCTCATGAATTTTCATAAGAGAATTGTTTTCCTTTTCATCGTCATATTTATACTAACATAAAAAGGGATATCAGACACCAAACTATGCAAAAATAAAATGAAGTGCCTCAAATTTCAAAGGAGGAGGGGAGATAGCAGGAAGTTCATAATTAAAGCTGAAATCTTCTCTACCACTTCTCAGTTTGTAGTAATCTTCAGCAGCCACTTCTGAACCCTGGGTTTTGAATGCTGTGTGAGATGCTGTAACTTGGCTCAGAGTGCTTAAAGGTGAAGTGTGCAGTAAAATGTAATGCTTTTGTTGACATTGGCTTTTTTTCCTTCTGTCTATGACATTCTATGTGGTTTTTCTCCCTGCTACCAGAAAAGAATACTTTTTAAGAGGATGAAAGTACCTTTCCTCTACCTAGGAAATTATTATTTTGATATTAAAATATTGTATTGATCAGGTCTGCCTCCTCCCACTGGTGGAGCTTGCCAAGATCTCTGAGGGAGCTGAATTACTCGATGGCATGTGAGATTAATCTGAGCTGTCAAATTTAGTCGGGAAGGAGAGTTGATCCTCACTCACCATGCCCTGGTTCATGCAATTAGACAGTTTCAAAATTGTTTTCCCCAAATGTGGCAGAGCAGTCATTTTCCACCAATTCCCTGCTACAGCTCATGTTTCTAGTTACGATGTTGAACCCTGTGTGGCTGAGTAGCTGTATGAAAAGAAAAGTGCAAGTTATTTAGACTAAAAATCATGGCAGATTTCTTGGCAGCATTTAATAACACCAGAAAGTTACAACATGACGGATGAACCTCTCAGAAGCTGTGGACAGACAAGCTTTAAAATGCTCCCCATTCTTAGCCAAACGGTGTCTGTCAAGTTTAACACCATCAAACCCCTGATGTCTTATGTCTCTGCAGAAATTCAGGGCAGAATGAAAGCATCGGGACAATCCAGTGGGCTGAACTAGGAGAATCCCCACACTGGGATCTCGATCAGCTCTATATGGTTTATAAACCATTCTTACTAATTCTAGCAATAGCAGTAGTTCAGTCTAATGCAACACATTCCTTACTTCTGCCTTCCAAAAAGCCCTCCTGCCCCAAAAGTGTGGGGGTTTTTTCCTTCTTTTTACCCCCCCCCTTTTGTGTTTTTTTTCTGAAGCAAAAAGTTTCAGAAATCTTATTGTCACTTTGCAACTGCAGAGGAAAAATCAATGATCACCCCCCACCCCAAGCATCCTTAGACAGCTCAGCTGTGTTCTGCTTCATTATGTTGATTTTGCTTTTCCTGAGGCGAATAACATGCAGTCCTCAAAAAAATTGACATATTGCTGGTAGGGATGAGAAAGTAAATGCATTTTAAAAAATACTGCAATAATTCTTGCCCTTAAGGCACTAAACCAAATGTTTCTTTTTAAAAATGACTGCACAGTACTTCTGTTGTGTGAATACTTGCTACCATGCTACCAACAATCAGTTACAAGCTGTGCTAGCAAAATATTTGCCCCTTCTGACACATTTTATTACGAGAGAGGCTTATTAAATTCTCAAGAAGGCTACAGCAGATTAAGCTGTTGAGGATTTTTACAATTAGCATCCATTACCTAAGAATTCATATATGATTTCTGGATAGAATTGGCTTGCCAAATAATACACAATTAAAAAAAAATAAAAATCCCAAAGCTACCTCCATAGTGTAGTCAAAATCCGCTATTCAAGGTTGGTTTGGAAAAATACTCAGAATGCAGTTTCCTGTGTCAGAATAAAATGAATGTGAGTGAAATGCATGCTATCAAACCAGTTATAAATATTATAAGGATCTGGGTAATTTTAAAATCCCATCCTTTTTAGCATCTAAATAGGCTAATGCTCCTCTTGCTTATTCAGCACTGCTGATTTACAGAGCTCAGTACTAGGAATGTCTAAACATTCTGCTGAATTTCTCAACATATTCAGTGCTGCCTGTCTGGTTATTTGATGTTAGAGATGGAGTTCATAATATCTATACCATTCCCAGCTTCTCAAATGAGGCCATCAAGAGCATTCCCCATCTTTTATCAGGCTATGTCTTAATGAAAGGTGACTGGAGCTTCAGGAAGATCCTAAACTGATAGACAGCATTTACATAATCATATTAATTTATGATACTAACTGAATGCACATGATCCAGTCTAGAGACAACACGTGGTTGAACACACCTTTAGGTAAAATTTGAAGATGAATGCAATCGACATACTTGCAGAAGCTGCAAGATATACTTTTCATGAGTTACTTCCACTGAGTTATTAAAATTTCACTTTGCTGTGACCTTGAATCCTGAAGCCTAGCAACCATACATTACAAACCATCCATTCTTCCCACATTCTTCAAATATGTAGCTCCATAGGCTCCTCGACCCACCGAGGCTCAAGATGCCATTAGAATGCAGCAACGTAGCTCTGCATTTACACTTTTGAAAGTTTCAGCATTTTATAGCAGCTTCCTCAAAAGCATATTTTACCATGTGAAAAAGTGAGACTCAACTAGTGACATATGTAGATATATGGCATAAAATTGGAGGGACTTTTACAGGTTTTGTAAAAAAAAAAACAACAAAACAACACAACACTTTGCTGCTAAATTATTAGAGAGCAATCAGTTTAGTGCAGATAATGTGGTTGGCTTAATATGTGGCACCTTGCTTTCAATCACCCCTTCCCACCTGAATTTCAATTCAGCACACATTTCCCTTTGTTTATCTTGCTGTGATTAATTACACATCTGTGTCTCCACCGCTCTGTTTTGTCCCAATTCGTCCCTTGTGACTTGGCTTATGAGAAACTAATGGACTGAACAAGGGTCAACATTTCTTCATCTCTATCAACTCGGTCTAATCCTGAATTAACCATCTCACTCATAAGAAGTGGCCACTCTTCTGACCATGCTTTTGTTGTGTACTGAGCTCTGTTCCTGTGAATTCCCAGATGGCTTTCTCAGCAGCTTGTCTTTCAATCCCCTTCTCTCCACTGTCCTTCTACTCGTTATTGATTCCTTGTACTTTATTCTTATTCTTTCTTTCTACCTTTTCTCTGCTGCTTTGGTGGAAATCTAGGGAATGCACTAAATTTTTTCACTGCAAATTAATCCTATCTTTTCCCCTAATGTTGCTACATTCCTTCATAAAACCCTTTTCTTCTCTTAAAACCTACTGTCTGTGGTCTACCTTCTGCCTGACTGGCATTTCTGACTCCACCAGCCTTATTTTCTCAAGGCCTGGTTGGCTTGTTGTTAAAGAGAATTATATAAAATTGTGAAAAAAATTGCAGCGCCCTTTCTTACTCACTGTTGTATTTAACCATTTTGATTCCAGTCCTTCGGTCTGACTGCTCTGCTCTGACCTCCCCCTAGATGATCTCGTTTTCCTTGCACTTTCCCCCCTCTAACTCTGGAACTTCTGCTTCATTCAACCTCAAAAATGAGGTCCCTCGGAGAAGCAGTTATTTATTCACCTGCTCTTAACTATTCTTTCCATCTCTGCTAGGAAGCATCATATTAAGTGTTATATTCTCTCTAGATGGTCTCTCAATGTAATTTTTGCACTTTACCTGTAATAGTCCAGTCTTATCTTTCTACACTTGAATCCTTGGAAGTCTGAGAAACTTTATAGATGTCCTTTCTAGTTTATCCTTCTGTGTCTTTGTACTATTATTGTGACTTCTTCTCAGAAACATCTTGTCTGCATGACAAGCTCTCTATGTCAAAATGAAGCATACAGTATTTCTCACATCAGCTTCTCCATTTTTCAGTCACTGGTTCCCTATCATCACATTCATCATCTGGACTTATTCTTTAACCATACGCTTCCTTTCCCTGATATAAGCCAAAGCACATTATCTTTCTGCTTTTCACTACGTCTAAGAGGAAAATGTCATGAGTCTAGCTATGTCCTATATCTTCTTCCTAAATTCCTTTCAGATCACCTAAACAATCATTCTCACAGTTTGCTTGTTTACAATCTATTCTTCTCTTATTTTCAGTCTGTATACTGTTTTGGATACAGAATGTACTTTTACCTTTAGACCTATCAGAGTTATGGATCATTAGTAAATAATACTTTTGGTGAGGGAAGGAGCTATTTGCAAAGGTAAAATACAGAATGTGAGTTTGGTTCTTCCCAGTGGTGGAAAGCAATTTACATGCTCTAAGATACCTTCTGCATGAGCCCACTTCCTTAAATATATAGGAAGCCAAAGGCTTCCAGGTGAACTGGAGTTCTCAGCCCACTGAATATCAGGAACATTGAAACTTCAGCTTGTGTTTTCTCACCAAGAATCTGCAGGCAATTTATCTCATCTTGATCATGGTTCTAAGGTGTCAATGACGGAGGTCTCCTCTACTCAGCTGTGAAGAGGGCAGGGTTCACATTTCGGCACCCCATGTACTGCTGGTGTGCAGGCAGGGGCTGGGTGAGACTCATTATGGAATGAATAGCTCTCATTGTGTTTCATCAAAAAGTGCAATACGAGTTTCTGAAAGGACTATGAACCTCGGTTATAGAGGCAGCTGCTTCAAAATGAAGCAAAAATTTCTGAACTAACAAAGGAACTAATTAAAAAAACCCTCAGACTTCTGAGCTCTTCCTTTGCTAAGTTAAAATATTGTCGCAAATGAAAAATTTATACACAGATAAAACATAGGAGCTCAAGAAATTAACTATGGATGAGGTGCTAAGCAGGAATGACCACAGTGTAATTCAATTTGGCAGTCTTGGGCTTCAGGTAAACTGGATTAGCTAAAACTAGAAAAATCTGTCAAAGGACTTGAAAGAGATTTAAAGCCAGATGACTGACCAGAATAATGGCACACAGCATTACAACTTACAGCAATGAAGAACGGACAGACTAATTTATACAATGAAACTACAAAATGTCCTTTCTGTTCAACATGGACCATCAATTTAAATGCCAATAAGGTATAAAGAAAGAATTTCTAAAGAAGAGGAGAGAAAAAGCAGAGGACATAGAAGTTCCCTGTTTTTCTATCTGTTGAGTTTTTTTCTGAGCAAGTCAAGAAACTGGATGGTAGAGAAGAGCAGCAGATTTTATTATTTATTAATATTTTCAACTGTTAACTATGATATTCTCTTGACTTAACTCATTAAACAAATGAACAAACACCTTCACGTTATGCTTTACTACTAAAGTTATTAATCTTCCATATTTGATGATCACTGATTGTAACAACCGACTAATTAGAAGGGTTTGTTTTGTTTCATAAAAGAAGATGAGTTCTATGGTGATCAAAGCTAAAGGCTACGTAAATCAGCAAAGCAAACTTCACAACTATCACTCCCCATACATATTAAATAAAATTTTTCTAGATATTATCATAATAAAGCTGTATTAGAGTTAAAATAAAGCCAGCATAAGCAAAGCATATTGGTTCTTACTACACTTTACATAATATGAATTTGGGTGACACAAAGACAGTTCTCTTTAGTAGCAGCATGTGCAGACAATGGATTCAGTCTGGGTCAACACTGGGACTGCAGTAGGAAGCTGCTCTAATCCCAAACAGAACTGTCAGAACAGTCCTGTTCCTCCAAATTAGTCCTGAAAGATGAGAAAAACCTAAAGATGGGAATATAGTTTAGGCCAGAGGACAAATAAAAAACATAAAAATACTCAGGAGATAAAATATATCAGTGAAAATAATTGGGATTCAAATAAACTGCACAGCACGCCTTAGTCCTCGGGTGCACTTTCCTTTTTTTGGAAAAGTAACATAATTTTGAATTTTTACAGCATTGTAAAAGAGCCTCAAGGTACAAAAACTATTCTTTATTTTAAAACTGTGTTATGTTGTATAGATGTTTATTCAGATGAGGGAAATAACATAAGCCCTCATTAAAGGACAAGACCATTTCTTTGCTAAATGCAGATCTAGACAGAAGGAAAGTACAGAGAGTGTTGGAGAATATTTATTTCGAGGCAAGTTTGTCTGCTAGAGTTAAAAAGTAATATAAGCAAGATACTGCAGTAGTTAGAGTGGTCACATCACTAAGCGTTCACAACATTTGTGAGATTTTTTTTTCCTGAATCCTGCAGGTCTAGTAGCAACTCCTTTGAACACTGAAGCATTTGCATTTCCTGGAAAAGTATAAAGAGAGATAATGATAGAAATTGCCTATTCTTTAGTATGCAAAAAGAACTCAAAGAAAAAAAAAGGCTAGTTGAGGGCTATTGGGAAAGTAATCTTTGCAATATCTACTTATTGAAGATACTGTCTCAGAAAATGGAAAAGTAAGGAGATTTGGAATTTTTTTTAATAGTTGGCATTTGCCAGAACTCAGCGAAGACACAGGCAAAGGATTTCATCTTTCAGTAATAATAATCGAATATGCTTCATAACGCTACCATTGTAGAAATAAAATATGAAAGCAGCAATGCTAGATCACTTCCAAATAAAGTAAAGAGGAAAGGAAAATGTCTCTGGGCACTTTTCCAGGAGCAAAGCCATACTGTCTCTTCAGATAATAATGAAAGAAAATAATGTCTAATTTTCTCTAGGTACATATGATAATTGAATACTGAAGTAATCTGAGGGAAATATATGCTATAGACTCTCACAACCTTACCCTAAAATATATTTGTCATACCATCAAGACAGGAGGTAATGATTACATCTATGTGATTTTACTGACTTCTGAAAGGTAGTATGCTGGGAAGTCATGGGAATGGATTTTATTTACTCTCGTATTAACAATAGCAGCACTGACTCAGCTGAGCTTGGGTCCCAGCAGAATGCCATAACTGAATGAATTTTCATAATTAATGAAATATTTATTGGGTCAGACATGGACAGATACCAATTTGACCGCCCAATGTCTAGGGCATTCACCTAGGATGATGAGACCAAATCCCTTCTCCAATTAACTCAAAGAGAAAGGAATAAAAGCCAAGGACTTTGAGGGAAAGCCATAAAGAAAAGCCAGTAGCCACTTACCTGAAGATCCATAAGACTATTCTACCTGAGTCACAAGGCTTGAACCTCTTTTTTACATTCGACTTTCAAGGTCTTTCATCCTCCTCCTCAAATTTCTGAGGTGAGAAACTTTCTTGTTAAGAACTCTTCTGTAGCTTCCTAGGCAATGTTTTGTTGAATTCACAGGAAAGCCATTTTGGCTGAAAACTCCAAATCAGGTCTACTCAATACTTAAAGCTGAAAGCTGGTTTTCATCGTAAGCCCATTTCTCTTTGCACTTTCTCAAAATGTTTCAGTGTGAAAAAATTCTCATTAGGAAGCTGAGGTCAAACTGAGATGGCAGAGTATATAGATAATTCTACAAAGTTAGAAGTTAATCCAAGAAAATAAAAAAAAAACCCAACCAATTTTAAATACTGTACCTAATTGCAATATTTGATTTCATAGAGATGGTAGCTTTACACTTGCTCTAATACAAGTTTTCTTTTTTTTTCTTTTTTTTTTTTTTTTTTTTTCAATATACTTATTAGAGTCGGAAGTAACTCTGGAATCTGGTAGAAATTTTGACTTTTTAAATGGCAGTCACTGAACATTCTGTATTTACTTGCAATTAATCTTTTAGGATTTCATTGTTAAAGTAGAGAACATAAATCCAATAATTGGTAGCAAAATGAAGGCTTGATAATTTTCTCTTAACTATTTTGAAAATTTGTTAATCTTCCTGCCCTCGCTATTCCAGAAAGATTTAATAGGACAGATCTGCAGAAATGTTTCCTGGTAATTATGTTTCATTAATGTAACAGAATCTATCATGGCATATTTGCTATTTATTTATTTATTTTAGACAGCTCTATGGTGTAGCCAGCAATATCAAGATTTATTCCTCCTTTTCTTTTTAAAGATGCAGAAGATGCTTACAGGAATGAAGCTATCGTATATTATATGACTGGTTTAAATCTAGAGATACAAGCAATACACCTTTCAAAAGTGTGCTGAGGTATTACTTTTTTGCCTAAAAATTTAATGGCACAGCATTGCCTTTTATAGTTAATTTATAAGTGGAACAGAGATACCTGAAGAGACATATTCAAAGCAGCAAAATATTTTGGGTTGATTTCTAATCATCATTAGTACTCCCTATGTACTGAGCTTTAAACAGACTGTACTTTGGTGGCTCATGTCCATAAATAATGTCATTTGTGGTTCATTGGTTGAATTAATCTGATATAAATTGACTAAATTGAAAATCTGTAGGTTGAGCTCCTGATGAGTTCTGGCAGAGCACTAAGCAGGCAATCATAAGCTTATTAATGAAAAGAGAATGAAAGAAATTGAAATATTAAAGAAGGAGGAAGTAATAGATTAAAAGTTAATTTTGATAACATAACTTGCACCAAATAAGAAAATGATAGATGCAAGAAGCTCCTTTTAATTGTTTTCATATGCTATTTCTTTCAAAAGAGTGCCATTAGATGGAACTGCACAGCTGTAAAAGGGATAAAACACCCAAGACTACCTTTTTCAACTTCTTATATTAGCTGTAATTTATGCCTTCATTGCTAACATATTTTGGAACTAGAAACCCATGTGGAAAATCTCTTCACAGTATAAGTTTTTTGCAACCTCTAACTCAAAAATAAAAGTCAAGATACTTGCTGATGAATTCCTCAGGGTGGTCTTGGCTACAACTTCATTATCTTTCCTAGTGAAGCCTTGTGCTTGAAATGATGACGGTTGTTGAATAAGATATGAAATTTAGGAGAATTCTGCAGAAAACCTCATCCACCTTTAGAGGAGTCAAAGTTTTCCACCCAACAGAGCCATATGCACAGGGTAGAAAGCTTTGAGCTATGCAAGTTGAAGGGAGTAAAAGAAGAGTCTGGCCCAAATAATTCGAATTTTAGCTTATTGTTATCAGTCCCTTTCACTGCTATTGAAAAGCTTTAGAAGCAATAACTGGAAAATCTCTGAAGTGTAATGGTAAAATATAGAACTGTTTTACGAACAATAAAGATCAATCTTTTGTAGACTTAAAAGTTATCTATGTTGAGTCTGAACCATATTGAAGAGACACAGTTATATCAAAGCAGCAAACTGACCAGCATTAAATGAAATATTTTTAAGGCCTAATTTGCAAATTTCATACAAAATATATTGTTTGTAATATTCACTGCAAGTGGAATATATAATGCCATTTATCAAAAGGTAGATTTTTAAATGCTACCCATTTAATACTTTTTCCAATATAATGGTATGTTGGAAATTGAAGAAAAGCTTTAATAAAATTCCTTTGCTGTAAACATCAGTCCCAATCTTAAAAAAGCATGCCTTTTATTAGCACTAAAAAGACTTTTCCACTGAACACATTCATGTCCTGGGGCTTCTGCAGCAAAAACCAGCAATAAATTTAGAATCTCCAGTAAACAGATTATTGTATAAATACAGAATAATTGTCAGAGCATTGGAGGTCATTTGTAAACACTACATAATAATTTCTGACTGATTGGATTAGTCAACAATTTAAGATAAGAATGAATTCAGTGAAATTCAGTGAAAAAAAGCAAGAATACAGCCACATATTAAATCTTATTAAAATTTTGTTTCCAGCAATTCTATGGTTAATACTTTTAGCATAAGAAAAATACAAAGAGCGTGAATTGGGAAATAGATCCTAAATCTACTGGGCTATGGGAAACCCTGAAAGATTGCCCACTCCAGGTCCTGTGATGAGTAATGTAGTCACAGAGAAAGTCAGACAAGAGCTCAAGGCAATAACACATTTACATGACCTACAAAGTCTATGTTCAAATGTAGTCCTGCTGACAGGTATGTGGAGACCCTCTAGACCTGTCCTCTGAAGCCCCACACCTTAATATACCTACCTGTTTGCATCTTAAATAATAATGATGATGATGATGACGTGTTAAGGTTGTTTGAAAAAGCATTGCAAACCCAGGAATTACCAAGCTACTCTATATGCAAAGCCTAATGTCTTCTTACAGGACAAGGATACAAAGGCAGTGAGTCCCATCCAACTTTATTCATTTGTTCATTATTCATTTGTTGGCAAATCTCTTGACATTTGCCAAGCAGATGACATTTATACCAATTACTGTTTTCATTTCTTGCTCACTTCAGTGTGAGCAAGAGGAGCTTTCCAAACAACAAAAAAGCCAACGTTCCTTATGTTGCAAACAACTCACAATCCAAGTCAGGAATAGACAAATGCCATGGAGGAGGTGACTGAACTTTTAACTCAGCCTTCTTCCAGATATCTCAAGGGAAACAGGAACTTTTGGATGTTAACTTAACTTTGGATGTTAGCTCTTGGCAAGCTGATAAGAGCTATATCAAGAGGTTTCTATATGACCAATTCTTCAGTCAACAGAAGAACCCACTGAGATAGTAAAAATATTAAAGAAGAAAAATTGTCTTAACCTTATTTTATCTTTTGTATATTTAAGTTCTCCTGCCGGCTTGCATTCCCTATGAATCTGATGCACAAACTTATCATAGACTTAGAGAATTATTTAGCATGGAAAAGACATTTAAGATCATTGAGGCCAATAGTAATATTCACACATTGACTTTCAGGCATGCATTTTCCACCATTATACATTTAAGTTTCATATTAGTCAGATTTCAGAGCTCCAAACACTGAATTTTACATAGAGTTTATGTGCAATGCTCAGCTTGTTATGGCTTGTATTTATTTCAAACTCCCTCTTCCCTCTCCTTTTGTTATCATGCTAATTAAAAATGTTTTGTTCAGGGAAAAGTAATTTGGGCCATTGTACATTTCTAGTGAGGATGAAAACAAATGAAGGATTCTATGTACAAATTCTTGAAACAGCAAATTGCACGTATACCTACCCAATGTTGGACTGTATATCAACTCAGAGATACATAGGACATCAAAGCCAGAAACATCTGTTCTCCAGAAAGCTCATCTGAAAGCCCACCTGGAATATGCATTTCCAAATTGCAGATATTCTATTGGGGCTCATGGAAAGACAACCATAGGTTTAAAGCAGGCATGGATGAACAGGAACTTAAAAGAGGGGATTAATTTAAGAACTAAAGATTAAAATCTTAATAAGCAATGACTCAGAGGGAACATAATGCGTAAAGGTGTGGAAAGAGTTTAAATAGCAAGAAGACAAAGTGGTAATTTTGGGTTTCATTTCTTTACTGATCTCAGCAGTCAAGCCCAGTAAACTCTGCTACAGAGGAAAACTGAGACAGGCAAGAGGAATGTCTTTTTAAGGGAGCTCTTTTATAAGAAAAGAGTAAGAGCATTTGCTCAGTCTAGCAAAATCACAGGTCATTATTTCCAAATAAGTACTGAGGAACCATTGAGGAAAACTTCAGAAGTTTTAGCTGGATTTGAGTAAGTTTAGGCTGGATATTAGCAGGTTTGTAACCAGAAAGGTTTAGATGCTAAGGATTCTTCCAAATGGAGTAGAGGAAGCAATAAGCCTTATTATTTTTAAGAAAAACTTGGTAAGCTAATGAAAAAGTTTTTATGATACTGTTGTGGAGGGATTGGAGCTAATGATCCAAGAAGTCATTTCTGGTCCCTTTTCATATACTGCTAAAAGTGTACAACTAAAAATACCAAGGCCAGGGATGTTACAAAGTGATATTCAACCCATTCAATAATATTAGATTATAATGTGCAAACTATTTATAAATGTTAATTAAAGTGCAGAAGATAATAGGTTATTTTCTTATTCTATTCAGTATAATAACTTTCTGATGATAGCAAAAGTATCCGGAGGTATTGAGGTGGTTTTCAGTGAGTGCTCTGATGCTGGTCTAAAGGGAGTTACGCAGCAGGAGAATGTCTCAATAACCATTGTATTTCTTTTTGTGCTGGCAGCATCCTCACAGGAAAGTACAACACAGTAAGACAGGAGCTGCAGTAAAAGACAATGACCTTAGCAGTAAGACGTTGACCCCAGAAGCCAGGTGCTTGGTGACTGTGAATAAAATACAATAAATCCCCTGTTGATAGCAAGAACAAATTCATCTATTGCTATTGCCAGAGCAGACAGAGCTGAGAACTACACACTTGAAAATCCATTACAATAAGAGCTGTGCACTATCATATATTTCAAAAATTACTCATGTCCAATAGGAGACAGTCACCTTGCACTACTCTAATGAGCTCTAAAGCTGATGAACCATGACTAGCAATGAGTTACCAGTTCTGAGGAATGAAGTGCAGAGTGGCTAATTGGCCTTGGGATGCAGCAAGTTTCACATCTGGGCTATTGGTGGCAATCTTGTGCAGTTTCCACAGGAGATATCTGTGCTCTGCCTGATGATACTTTAGCATTTCTACATTTTTCTGTGGAAGTTTGAAAATGCATGGAAATGTCAAAACGCATCAGGCAAAACTTGAGCACATTTCTCTTTCAGTCCGGAACCATATTTGAATTAAGCTTTAAAGATGATGGCCCTACTTAAAGTCAAGTGGATCTTTTCTTCTACATATTGGCTAATGTCCAAGAGCCTTTTACTTCTGAGTTTTGAAATACATTAAAGACAACAGCATATCTAGAGCTCAAAAAAAGCCAGAAAAAAGCCTAAAAGACACACAAAGTCTTGTCTATTGACGGGAGATAGCATAGCCAGCTTCCTCCAGGAAATCATAAACCAGAGAATTTTTGTACAGAAACTCCTGGCAGCAAGTAGGTCACTCCCATGATTCAGAACTGAACCAGCTCATATCATCTTGACTGACGAACACCAGTCCCTGCACAGACTCTCCCTATGGTCTCTTTAGGTAAAAGCAATTTACCTTAGGCAGAGTTGAAACTGAGAAATGGAGCACTTGGAGAATGAACCCTACAGTTTACAGATTATCCTGTTCAGCAGAGTAATACCTGATTATAAAACCAGTGACTACTGCTCCAATATTTAAGCATCCTTGGACTAAATCCTGGGCTGTTAAAGATTGAGACTGTCTTGGAGGAAAAACTATTGACATTTGGGAGTTCATGCTTAGATCGTAATTTTCATAATCAAAATTAAAAAAATAACTGCAATGGGGAATAAAGCAGAGTGCCAGACTCTTACATTGTTCTCTCTTAATATTCAGTGGTCCCCTCAAGCACTTGTGGATTGATGGCCCATCATACCCTATGCTCTCTGTCTTATTAAAAGGCAACTTAGCTCACATAAGAAAAACAAGCATTCCTGATTTCCGTGTGTCTATTACTTGTCTGCTGCAAAATCCAAAGCATTTGCACTGCAGAAGAGGCATGTCTTTGCTGTCAGGCAGTCCAGAGATGAAGTACTTTTAAAAGCTTTCAAGTTTTCTCTAAAGACCTGCACACATCACTTGCACACACCACTTGCACATCACATTATGTGATGTACTTGGCTGTGACCTCAAAGGCCCCACTCTCTTTGATTTTCCTGGATTCTCATTTATTTTTCTGGACAAACAGCATGAGCCACAGTTAAACTGTGCAATGTACCATAAGTGATTAGATATTAGGAAGAATAATTGTCTTTGCAGAATAATGCACTAAAGTTTACAAATTACCAAAAAACAAAACCAAAAAAGTGCCATTTACTCCATCCTGCTCATGTCTAGAACTTTAATTCAGAGAGGATTAAAATAATTCTCCCAGATTCTGTCAGAGGTACCCTTAGGAATAAAAAGCCTCATTTTTGGCAGTTTCCCCAGTATACTATATTTGTTTGAAAAAACCCTAATGCAATCAGTTGTTTTCTGTGAGTGTGTGTTTAACCAAATATTTCAACGCTCTTTCTTCTGAAGCAAAAATCTATGCCAGTAGATTAGAGGATCAATGCTTAGCTTTAGGGGTGGATAAAGTGTTTTGCATGAAAACATGCTTTTTTTTAAGAGAAAATCAGATTTAGTGACACCAAAACAGTTTGCCGAGAGACATAAATATTGTTGTTTTGTTACTTAGAAAAAAATAATTCAAGAAATGGCTTTATTTTTTCATCTTAAACAATGGTCAAACGATTTTCTTTTTGTTCAGAACTGGGCAGTCTTCTTCCCTTAACTCTGAAAAAGTTAATCAGCAAAATAATTAATTTGGTGCCCATACACAAATCTTCAGTAAAACTTAACTCATAACTGTGAATTCATCCCAGAACTTACAAAAAACTCTGGGGATGAGAAAAATAATTTTGATATTTATGTTTTCTGCATACATTAACAATTTAATCTTCATAATTATTTTATTATAGAGCTCTATTATCCTAAATTACTGAGTGGAGTCCCACATCTCACCATTAAAATTATGGAGTCCTCTTACTCCAGGAAGGCCACGGTGTCCCAGAACATGTCTTTTGGCAAGCTGCCTACCCACGATGGATGAATGGACTGTGCTCTACTGCAGCACCATGGAAAATAACTGCATTTTTTCTCAGCTAAGATTAAATAATAATTGAAAGAACAGCATTTCTACAGCAGATTTTCCATATTTCCTGCATAATTTTGCCCGTCTTGCATCTGCCAGCTTACAAAAAAGCATCAAGATTTCGATGAAATGGGTGAGAATTCACCCTGTTAGGAGGCACATCCCTTCCCTTTTCATTTTAGCACAAACTGAAAGATAAATAGGAGTTTGCAGAGAGGTTAGATAGTGACACTAATATTGTCTGGATTTTTCCATCTTGCTGCTTATGGTAGCCCTTTTGAGAAAATACATACAAGTAAAACACATATAATTAACACCAATAAATATACCACCAGGAAGCTGAGCAATGGAAAGTTCCTTTGGGATATGCTTTCTTCCCTGAGTTGTACTTAATACACAAATGAACAACAATTCTTTTCTGAATCTGCATGAAAATTAACAAGAGAATAGGAAAAAAGCTATGAACACAGCAAGGCTAATTGGGGAACAAACTGATGTTATTAGTAGATCCAAAGATAATTAATCATCTCCCAGGTCTGATTCTGTTACAAGACCTCATATAGATTGCTCATGTATTCAGGCTTTGATAAACATTGCCACATAAATCACGTGGAATTAAAGGCCACGAGCTTAGGAACAAGCCCTCCCTCCCTTCGGTCAGGCCACCGAGAACGTGGGAGTCAGGTTTTCAGCCTGGGATAAGCTTGTCCCTGAGGGAGGGCTTGGTGTTGTGCCAACCCTCATTAGCATCCAGGAGCAGAGCAAGGGAAAAGACAGATGAGCACAAGTCACAGATGAGCAAAGCAACAGGGTTAGGGGTCGTATGCCCTATATTTAGTACATTTTAAAAGGTAACTGTTTATCTAATACATAGACATTGAGGAATAGTGCTGGTTGAAATCCTTGCTTACGTGCACAACTTTTCAGTAAATCCCTTTAAGTGCATTTGCTGTGGGCAAAGATTTTTCTGTAATGCTCCCAAGCAGTTCTTGAAAGCAGGTGGGTCACTGACATTCTTGCAATTATTTATTTCCTTCATTTGTGAATTCCCTTTTGGATAAAATTTGAAGCACACAAACAGCACACAGAACAGCAGTGGAAGAAAACGCTGAGTCTCACATATGGGCACTTGATTTCAACAGGGTACTTCCTAACCAGGAATGGTGTAAAAACCACAGGATTTGTAAAGGAAGAGAGGGAACTCTGTCTGCTCGTTGAGTTGCCAACATTGCCATGTTAGTCAGAAGAACAGATGTTTTATCTGTGAACTTGTCCAGATATTACAAAAAAAAATATCTGTGAGGAACTCAGTGGTGGCCTCTTTTGTCAGCAGCAGTAGCCTCAAAAGCACTGAAGAAATACTGAGTAAATATCTGGATTTCTAAATCACAGCAGAGAAGCAGAGACATTGCTTGATTACCTTTGTGAATGGCATACATCACAGTGATGAACTAATTGGTGATTGCATGTTAAATGGACTGAACAAAGCTGCAAACTCTGGACATCTTAATATGCCCATAATTTTTTCATCAATCCCATTTTGTCCTTCTGTTCTTTTCAAAAAAGCCCAAGAGTGACACCTTTCCTTCCCATTGGCTGCACTAACACCAGCAGAGACAAATGGCACGAAGTTTTAATAGGATTGCAAATGTATGAGAAATCTTTAAGAGGTATTAAATACTGCATTTCATGCAAAACTGAACTAATAAAGAGTCTTCCTCATAGATCATGTCCAAATTGAAAGGGGTTTTTAATCCACACAAAAGATTTCATAAGGCTCTATCATTAGTCCAAGGGCTATTAAACATATAAGAAGGTACCTTCAAATTTATCTTTTACACACTCTTTAATCACTGCTCAGTCTTGCCTTTTCTTTTAATGCCCTGTTCAAATTGTACTGTAAACGCCTTAGAGGATGTGCTGACAAAATGCTGTTACCTGTCTGAAATATCTCTTGGACATCTTCTCCCTTATCTTCAAGACCCAGGGAAGGGAAGGAGGGACAGGGAAGGAGGAGGCTGCACAGGAAGGGCCAGGCTGCCCCTGGAGTATGGGACTTCTGGTAGGTTCCTTTGGCACCCTGGGGTAACCCACTGGCACCATGAGCTGCTCTCCCACACACTCACCATGTGTCTGGCCAGCTGGGTCAGGGGATCCCACATCCAGCAATCCATCAGGGGCAAGATGGAAGCCACAGCACTGTGCTGCCAGATGTGAGTCTTACTCTAAAGGCATGAGGTTTGCTCTGCCTGAAAGCCTTACAGGATGAGTTATCATCATGGAACCGGGGTCTGAGTAAGTGCAAAATAACAATTCTTCATTTAACTCGATTTTATACTCTGTTATTGCATTCCTGAAGTGTTTTAAAAAGTGTGCATTCCAGCACAAAGGAAATGAAACAAGGCAATGGCACTGCATTGTCACTGGTGATTTCCAAGTCAGCTACACTACGTCTGGAAAAATAGAGCTTCCTTGTGTTGCAGCTCTTAGGTCGGCCAGTTAACCAGGTGACACAAATCAGCATAGCTCTGCCTGGAAACCTCAGCAATAATGCAAGATGTTGCTCTCCTGATTACTTTTTGCTGAGCCTACATGCTTTGTAAAGCCACCACAGCAAGTTGATAATGATGCATGAAATGGAAAATCCTTCTGAGCACACCCGAAAGCACTGCGGATGCGCAACGCAACCGCAATGGTGCTGAGTTATGCCATGGTTCTCACCGTCCGTGCCCCCACACTCATGTACTCAGGCTTTCATTGGTTTAAAATCGGTGCAACTCCACCTCTTGTGATGCATTTACTCCTGATTAACACAGCCTTAAATAGGACTGGAGTCAGACATATGGTGGTATTCAGGTCAGGCACACAAAAAAGAACAAAATGCTGTAGAACTAAAGATGAAAATCTTTAGTGGTGTGACTCCACTGAATCAAATCGCCAGAGAATTTGGCCTAGTTACTTTCCTCACTGACACGTCTACCCTCTGAGGCAAAGGTAGCCAGATATTTTGAGAATAAAACCACTTTGGGGACATATGTGCCACTATCACACATCAGCAGTAGCTCTTTCAGCATTAAAAAACTTGCTGGAAATTGTTTGGAGAATTTTCAAAGTAAGTTTTCAATACTTTCTATTCATCTCCATAGTCACAGTGCTACTCAAAGGTTAGCTGAAATAGCTGCAGGCAGTGGAGGAATCATAGAGAGATCACATGAAACATTGCATGGTTTCTGGAAAAAAGGGATATTCAGCTCCTCCTTTATACCATTACTCTGTACCATTTTGACCACTTTTGGGACATTAAATACTGGAAATGGCTCAGAAAGTATTTGGCTCAACATCTATGTCTATATATCATAAGGACTAGTATATAATGCAAGTGCTCTAGATCCATCCTAACTAGAAAATGTAAGGTACATAATGCCAAAAATGTCATTAGAATGTAAGCACTGCACACAGTTGCACTCCTAACATCCTTCCAGGCTTCATTCCATATTGAAAACCAAAGGTTAAACTTACCACCTCAAGCACATTATACCGTTAACTTTGTATTATAAATCAAAAGACTTTTTTTTTTTTTTTTACTGGATTAGCTTCCTCAGGCAGGCAGCAGTGAGGTATGATGAGATGTAGTACTGGCACACAGGAATCAGATCATCCTGAATTTAGTTTGGCTCAAACAGTTGAGAAGTCAAATCTCAGCTGACAATGACACTTAGGGACCTGAGTTCTTACAGGCAAAGTAGGGAAGAGAATTGAAGACCAGATCCCAGGTTTATCACACATAATGAAAGACAACATATTTGTCTTAAAGTACAACCACTCAGCATTACCCATTACAGCCATATAGCTGTTGGCAAATGGAGGGGCTTAATTCTTCAGTTTTATTTTTAGACTCTGGAGTTACTCAAGACCAGTTTCCTTACTGCTTCTACTTGTTCTGTGTCCAAAATAGGGCAATGTTAGTTTAGTTTCTCTAAATTTGTTTGTAAATTTCTTCATTCTTGATTGTTCATAGCATATTTCAACCTATATGCAGCAGACTCTTGTTTATGAATAAGAGAGAACTTCTCTCAGTGAAGTTCTGAGCTAATTTGAAGATCTCAGCCACAGTTTTTAATATATTAGCTATTTCCTTGCTCTTAATTCAGTCATTCAACAATCAGACCTGGAGCTTTCTGTAATTATATCACTCCCAGGAGAGATGATCTACAAAGTTCTATCAACATTTTTCAGTCTTTTAACAAATTTGAGCAGAGGTTTGATATGTTTATGTTTTAAAATTATGGGTTCACTTTGGAGCTCTCTCATTTTACTTCTTCTCATCATACTGGCTGGCCATGAAGAGACAAAATCCTCAAACAACACAAAGTGTCCTTACCTGTGTACCAGCTGCTTGCGGCTCACACAAATAGCAGTTTCATAGTCGTGAGTGACACACACTTTATGTGGGCTGCACTTCACCTTCAAACATGGATCTTTGGATGGATCAAGGGCTATAAAAAAACAGACATATTAAAAAAAAGTGAGAAATGCATATAAAGTTATGTCTTGGTTGACAGATGACAAATGGTTAGAATGAACAACCCCACATATGAGTGAATAAATACTTTGCCACTTTCTAGCATGTACTGTTGTTTTCAGGCTGCAAGCTAAACAGAGATGTGTAAGTAGAACGAGAGACAGAGAGCTTAAAGACTCTGAATAGTGCTAATAAAGTTAATTTCACAGATACTTTGAAACAGGTGTATTATTTTGTAGAATGTATTTTTAATTTTTACAGATAAGCCTCTCCTGTACTTAAAATGTTTAAGTAGAATAGCAGTGATAACAATAAAATAATCCTGGGCTTCTTTACAACAATTTACGTGAGCAGCAGTGCTGTTGGAAGTGGGATTAGAGAGCATGATGTGCTGTTATCTCAGAGCAAATATGCCCAAGCTATTGCCCCTGCTGATGTTCCCCAGGGAAAGTTCTTCCTCTGAAGTCAGTTCTCACACTCTTTGTTCTCCTTCTGACACTATCCAATGTTACCCCTCTTGGTGGTAGCAACCCCGCTTTGGTCTATGGCTTTGGTTCCCTGAGGAGCAATCACTGCTGCTTTGTCCTTTTCTCCAACAGCCAAACAGGAGCCTAAAAGGATCTGGGGACAGACAGGGACGTGTTGCTGAGAAATACATCTTCAGTCCTTTAGTCAGCCCCAGGGTGAATATTCAGCGAGCAATCCTTCTCTCCACAGTTCTTAAGTTGCCAGAGAAGAGGACATAGGAGCAGTAAAGGGAATGTCTCTCCTGTTAATGTGATGGATATTTGATGTACTGCAACTAGTCAAGAGTCTGGAAAATGCACAAAAGTGACATGCAATCCTGCACTGGAAAGGATTAACCCTCAAGATTAACACAGTTGTGCACATGCACACACACCTCCTGCTTATCTGACAGGAGTACTCAGAGACCGGCACAGCACAGCGACACACTGCCAATAGTGTAACAGGAGGCTCCTGCAAAGATGCCCATTTAGTTTGCAATGAACTGGTTTCCCCAGATGCAACAAAAAGACTGAGAAAGGAGCAGGAAGAGTCTGAGGAAACCTTTCATTTTTTTTCTCTCTATATAACTGTCTCCTAACACTAAAGAAAGAAATTAACACATGGGATATTACGCTAGGTTTTACTAGAACTGCATATACCCTTCTCCTCCCCTCAAATAAATGAAGATATTACGCACGTATCAGAGGCCTGATGATTTAGGGTTTGGTTTGGTATCATCCTGTTTAGTACCCAAAATGAGCAAGAGGGTCTGATCTCAGTGGAGGCAGGAGCTGCTCCTTCACAGAGGCAAGAAGATGCTGGTGAACTGGGCACTGGAGCAGGTGCTGGAGCAACCTCCTGCTCCCTACAGAAGCTGAACAGACCATATTTGTTGTCCTGCCAGTGTGCAAACCTGCCTGCCTTCCCCTGCCAAGCTTCTCTGGGCTGCTTCCTTAAATGAGTAGTGATTTGCTAATCCTTGAAATAAAAAAAGAGAAGCGATACAGTGCTGTGCAGGATACGCTCCAATTAGAGCGCTGATCCCACCTGGGAAAATCTCTTACAAATACTTTTGTGCAATCAAGACCCATTTGAAAGGCTATCTATCTGAATTCATTCTCTCACAAAAGGATGCTTCTGAAGATCAGCAATAAGACGTATCTGCCTGGATGAATTACAAATATTCAAAAAATGGTTATGTGAATACTTCAGAAGGGATATCACAGCCATACACAGAAAATGCACTTTTAAGAAGCGATTTTTAGATGAGAATTTTTTGGACAATATTTTGCCATGGATTTGACTTTCTGTTCCTCTTCAATGCATCCTCAAATTCCATCTTACTTCTCCTCTCTCTCCTCAGATAATAAGATGCTCCTGAAATGGGCAACTCTTAATTTTAATTTTGGGAATGTATCAAGCTCTTATTGCACATTATGATAACTGAGTTTCTTACTTTTACTGAACTAACAGATAAACTTTTAAAGGATACTATTTGAAGTACAAGGAGTTTCAGTTTACTGTGTACCAAATTTCTTTATAAACGTACTTCCAAGAAGCAGTGAATTCTGTTTTCCTGCAGTGCTGAAGTGCTGCAGCTGTTCTGTGTCGGTAAAAACAGCCGGAGCGACAAGCTCGTGCCACATTAACACCCGTTATACATTTGTGATGGGCAATTGAGCATCACTAGTGCATATGTATTTAGTGGAATGCCTTTGGTGCAAGACATGAGAATTCATAAAAATAAAACAGAAACGTTAAAAGCTTTTTCTTTTAAAGCCATTAAAACTGATAGAAAAGGTGAAGCGAGCAAGGAAGGAGAAAAGACCATCTGTTTCCTGCACCATAAACAGCAAGGCAGCAACAGGCAGTGAGCTGCCATTAGCAAAACACAGGGGCAGTGTTTGAGGGGTCAGGGTCCATCCCACGGGGGAGACCAAAGGCCGAAAAGGCTCTTCAGGGATGTTTTGCTGTTGCCTTTTGGTGTTTTATCTAAGTCAGACCAACAGGCAGCTAAGAAGTAGGCCAGTCCCTGTACATTCCCAGAAGACAGCTTGTGAGATGGACATCCTTAATCCTCTCACTTCGCTCTCACTGGAGACTGAGTTAAAGACTGAGGCAGGTATTTGGCAGGGATGAAACAGCAAGCCATGATTTCCTTACCTAACCATCTACCTAGATACTCTTAAACTGCAAACCAGAGTGAGATACCCTCTTCTGCAGAGCCTTTATTGGGTAAGTGCCACTTGGAGCATGAAGGGTCACCAGAATGTAGATTCAGTGGCCTGACAGAATTCACACGTCGTACCCACACACACACACAAATATTAATGACCAGAACTTTTGCTGGCTTGCAGCTGGCCTCGCTCTTTTACTCAAGCACAAGCATTTTGTCTGCTTTTGCTGGTGACCCATCCTTGATGGAAAATGCTGCATCAACAGAAACCCTTGTGCAAATTGGCTAGGAGCCCAGGGCTAATATCTGCCAACATTGTTGGATTGCTGGAGAGCACTCTCCAGCCCGGTGCTCATAGCGTTTTGTCGTCCAGAGCCTGCGTAAGTGGGGTTGTGGGTTTAACTTTGAAAATCAATACTAATTTGGCACGAATAAGAGAAGCAAGATTTAGGCCTACATGATATTCTGAAACAGCATCACACAATGCATTATTGTTAAAAGAAACACAACTTTTGAATATTTTGCAATTAAAAAATTGTCTACCAAGAAAGAAAAATAGTTTTGAAGGGTCATAGTTTGATGCAAATTTATGGAGAAAAGATGTTAAAAATCCCAGACGCTATTTCCTTTTAAAGAAATTAGGCCTCAACTTCTCTCTAAGTCAGTGCCTTGCTTTTAAAATCTGAAAAGAATAATAATGCTAGCAATAATAATAAAAAAGCTTTTCCCCAGCTGTGTGTTGGATGAGTTATTTCATTCATGGTGGAAAAGCTCATGAAGTTCCTTAAATGGAACACACTAGAGAAGCATAATTTCTTATTAATTAAAACCAGCCCTTATATACAGTTCAAAACAGTAGAAGTTTATTAAATACAAGTAAAAAAGCAAAACCATGGGCTTTGTCAGAAGACAGCAAAAATACCCATCATGTGCGTGATTATTTCTCAAGATTTTTTACCACTTACACAGAATGCATGATCCATATGAACATAAAAGGTCAAAATAGGGATTTATATGTCTTCAAAGTTCCTCAACATGTTAAAGAAGTTTGGAAGGTTGTTCTACTGCTAAGCAACACAAGCCCTAAGGAGAGATCATAATAAGAAACAATTTCTGAAATATGCTAATCAAAGATCATGCTTTGTTAATCAGATTTCTACATGACTAGGAGCAGATGCTCATCATCTGCAGAAGAAAAGACCCTTGGGAATAAGATGAAACATAACAACCATATTTGTCATCACAGTTCTTTTTGTCCTAAAGCAATGAGTATGAAATCTTTGAAAATGAAGAACCAAAAGTACAAATAAATAAATGAAAGGGGGCAGAGGAGTGAGAACAAAAAACAACACCGAAGTTTTTAATTATAAAGATGTCCTTTTATCAGCTTGAAAGGAAAACTACAGCCATCCCTTTTCTACGTCAAAGAGTCTGCACAGTTACTCAGGTCTGTCTGCACAGTAATAACAAAAACATCTTAAACTTGACATGAATAAAGGAATATTTCTCCACTTATTCTTCAGGCAGAGACTGAAGGTTAAATTAATACGGTTAGGTAATCTGACCCATTAGTGGCTGAGGACTTGGAGGGCATCTGTGTCCAGTCAATATTGGAATTAACAGTTTCACATGAACACAAATTCTTTGATGAAATTCCAGTCACCCCACCCATCTTTTGGTGAATCCAGGCTTCAGAGTTTACTGTCCTGAGCTTTTCCCATGTTGTTAAATCCCTGCACCATCCCAGTAGGGTACTGCACATCTCTCTGTATAAACATTTTCAGAAATTTTTCACCCTAGAAAAATTTAGGATTTCTGTCTTTTTATCTTGTCTCAAAAGTCTTGTTCTTCCTCACTTAACACCTAGATGCTTCTGCCACTGACATTTGTTTTCTGGCCATCTATCCTGCTACCTGAGTTCTGAAGTCTCTTCCTGTCTGGCACAGCAAAAGTGAGGAAGTGTTTAGATGGGCTAAAGCTTCTGCTTCGTTGGCCACAACATTTTTGCAGGAAAATTGGTCTGCTAGCTCTATAGGTTCTGCGGATTGTACCGCACAGGGAAAAGGCTTTCATTTAGATGCAGTGACCCGAAACCTATACCAGACCCATTTACACAAAATGCAAGTACGGGATCAGAATTCCTGTTGTTAAGAGACAAAGGACTTTTTTCTAGACAAGCTTTTATTATGCACAGCAACCTAAGTTCTCTATTAAAACTATAAATTTTCTGTGGTCATCTCACAGAGATACCAGAATAACTGTTAAACAAGAAACAGCAGGGATTTCATCAGACTGTTAACGACCTCCTAGCAGTATGTTGGCATCTCTTTCCAATACCAAAAGCAAACACCAATTGCATCCCAAATCCCTTTCCCTCCCAGCTCCACAAAGCCGAGCAGAGAATGTTCCCTTATGAACTGTACATACTTTCCTCCCCCTCCCTGCACCATTCACCAGAGGCTGCGAGTTTGCAATATAAATCAGCGTTGGACAAAGACCTAACAACAGTGTTTGAGATACTTTTCCATTACATTTCGAGGTTTTATATATTACCACTATAAAAGAAGACTTATGACTTGGAGGAAACTCCTTAGTTCAGACAATGGCAGTAGAGGGAGAAGTTGCTCTATAAGCCTGTAGCTCTATATGCTGCAGCTGTGGGTCATTGTGTTAATCACAACACAGTAAATTTATTTTTCACACATTTGACTTTAAAAGGGTGATAACAAATAAATACTTTCAATGTCTTGCAGCAATGGATGTGTAATCCTGCAGAAACTGTACAACTAGTTCACAGCAAGATTTATGAGCTTGATTTTGTTTTTATGACCATTTGTTTGGGGGAAGAGAGTAATTTCAAACTCATAGCTGTTTAGTGGAGCTGAAACAAACTACACAATCAAAAAGAAATGGCATTATGTAAATATTGGGTTTTTTGTTTTCAAAATTGCCTGGCAATAAGTACTATGATCACTCAATGACAAAAATACTTCTGCATAATGAAATGTCAAGAGCCGTTGCTTTTATGCAATCCCCTTGGAACTGTTCTGACTATATGAGAAAAGAAGAACATCTAGTAAGAAAAGTACGATGAACTGGAAAAAGAGACCTGCTCTCTGTGACACAGAGCTCCTGGTGCATATTTTAAGACAAAAAAAAGATTGACAATAAAACAAAGTCTCTTAATTAAAAGATGCATGACATTATAAGTGTTCATTTCAACATTATTATGTATTACTTGATTTCAGCAACACTCCAGGAGCCAGCCCTGGAAGGAAAGCAGAGGTCCTGGCTCTAGAAGACAGCAGTGAGGGCATGGGAGTTAGAGAGCTGCTACCGTGGGCTGGGCTGGGTGACTCCTCACCTGGCTTCCTCCCCATTCTGCATGAAGCTCAACTGGCAGCTCACATCAAACTTCAGATCCAAGAGGCAGTGTTTCAAATCAGCATCTTGTCCCCACTTACAGCACAGTGACAGCCAAAGAGAACGTGTGATCAAAGCAGCCAAATAGTGACTTGGAGGAATTTTACTATATACTTACATGAAAACCATCACATTGCAAAGCTAGCTATGCAGCTAGCTTAAATAAGTATTAATAAAAATCTCTACATACTTTGCCATTGATTTTTGCTAGGAATGAGGCATGTTTTCTACACAAGATAGCTAAGACATGATGGCTGAAAACAGCTTGTGCTTTAACATTTCAGTTATCTCAAGTAAACCATAGGCTTCTCCCCAGAAACAGAGCTTTTACTCAAAGTAGATGATGAATTTATGATTTTTTTTTCCTGAATGTGAACATGGCCATACATATTGACTTAAAGATCACTCAAGTGAACATCATTCTGCTTTTCTGTGAAAACATGGTAGTTTTCAATGCTCCAGAGGTAAGCTACAACCAATCCACGTGCTAAGTTTAGCCTGTCAGTGGAGTTTAACCCAAGTGCAACCCATCGTCCCTGAATAACAAACACCCAAGTAAGCCTGGGATGCACTTCCAGGCTTTTAGAGCCATTAAAGGTTTCTGCCTGTACTCTTTCCACAGGTTTTCTGATTTTACAGGTTGGTAAGTGGCTAACACCATGTTGTTTATTGGGGCTCAGCGTAACAATTCTTCTTAGAGCTGATATTGTTAATTCTGGTTTAATAAACATTAAATAACAGATTACAACACCCCCACCCCACAATATCAATGGCAAATAATTACCAATGCTTTTTGTTCTGCTTCTGCAAATCTTGGCATAAATCATTCTGCTTCATTAGGGAGAAAATTTGTGTTAACCCTCCCCCAAGTCTAGGGGAGAACATGTCTTCGATTAACAAGCTCAGATATTTAAGTCTTTCTCTCTCACATGCTCCCTCTCTGCATAATTACTCAGAGCAATTTCCATATAGAAATCAATTCAGCTGAAAATTAATTACCGTGGGCCTGAATGTTTCAAACATGTATGTGAATTATTTTCAGTAAATGGAATTTCTCAAGGCAGTTAAAAGGTAACATCTCAAACTGTCAGCATTTATTCCATCACTGCATAACATTTATGTATTTTGTTTTGTAGCATCCTAACATTTGAGAGGCTGAAGATGTTGGTATAGTGCACAGAAACATCTATTTTAATTTTTATAGGAACTTTCAAAATCATTTCTTATTACTGGCACATAATTACTTCTAACGCTGCTGACGGCCATCCAAGGCAAAAGATGCTTCAAAGGACTCTACAGATTTCCTTTCTGAAGCAAAAGATAAGAATCCAAGTATTTAAAGGAATTTCCTTGACAAATATGCAGAAAACTGATGCAGTGAAAATAAGTGAAGAAAGTGGGGGAAAAAAAAAAAGCACTGTAAGTTAGGAAATATGCTTCCATTGGTGGATGGGATAATCAGTCACCACCCACAATGCAAGTATTTGGCAAGCAACTAGTAAAGTGACATGTATAAGAAATCAGTTGATTTTCTGAAGAGTGATAGAAGATCCTGGTTTGATTTCTGACAATAAATTGTTATAATTTCTATCTCAATATACTGCAAGTGGATTTCAAATACTTCCCAATGCTGGAAAAAAAGAAGCTGTCAAACAGAGCGATGTCCCTGCTTTGTTTTCCAGCTAGCACCGGGTGCTCTTTGCACAAACAATTCTCCTGCCTGCAAGGGAAAGGTCCCCCCAGTGCCAGCACCGGGCACTGGCAGCAGTTCAGTACCATGGGATCTGGCATCGGTGCCATCCCGCTCCTCTCAATTCCAAGCCCTTCCACTATGTGATAATTTGTGCCTGTCTATGTCATACCCGAGGGTGTGTTTTTTGCATATCCCAATGAGCTGAAGGCAAAGCAGACCTAAAAATCCCACAGACAGGACATCGGTCAGATGTTCTGTTCAATTATTAATTGCAGGAAGTATTGAGGGTACAAAAATAACCCCATTCTCTGGGACTCACAGGGCTTTGGCATATGTTTAATGACAGCAGCTCTATAGTTTCTGTCTGAGTCCCCCAAACTCCTGGGGTGATCCAGCTTTAAGCTCCGTGGGATGGAAGTAGAGCTTCAAAAGATCACTCTCATCTTTAGTTAGTGGAACATAAGAAAATGAAGAAACCTCTGCTTGTGCCTTGCAGGGAGGACACAGTTCTGCAGTGTCTGTCTGAACAGATGCTCAGCACAGGAGCAGAGCTAAAACCACAACTGTTTCCTTCGGTCAGCATCAGCTCTCCGCTTGCTTTTCAAAGGTACCCTGTGACAACACAGTCAAGAGTCTCTAACCCCAGGCATCCTGCTGCTCACTCCAGATGATCTCCATCCCACCAGCTTGTCAGGGCTCTGCCACCACAGTCGTGGCTCTTGCTGCAGAAGACCTATTACTGATTCCACCCCCTGCCCCTTGGGTGGCCCAAGCCCAGCCAAACCTCCTCGGGAAGGAAATACGTTCCCTCAGACTTTCAAGCTCAATTTTCTAGCAAATGGGTGTGAGGAAAAGAGAGAGGAAGCACTTGCATCTCCACACTGGTAGAACTGGGGAGCTGATAACATGTTATGGTTGTATGTGTATCAGCTCACATACAATGTGAAATGATTGTAAGTCAGATTTGATTTTTGTAAGAAGCTGAAATTGCAATTTCTTTAGCCATTACTGAACTTGGGTCCTGCAATACCGGCTGATTCCCTTAGATCTCCAGAACAGAAGAAACTTTGTTTTTCTTCCCCAAAGCCAGTTAGATCTTGTTCTTATTGCTGCTGGGGATATACTGAAAATATAAACTGCAAAGATTCTAAAAAAATCAAAGCAATAAAAAGACTTCAAATCATTATTAAAGAAAAAAAAAAGAAAGTGTATTTAAGATAGCTTTGAGATTTCTCAATGCTTAGACTTGACAATGCTCCAGAATTTTGAAATGAAAAATATAACTTTTTCTGTGAACTTACCTAGACCATTTCAGCTTTCTATTACACTGGAGTGAATTATCATTTATTTAGTGGGACTGCATTTAATACAAATTATTTTACTCCAAGACCAATGAAAACAAAACAAGTTATAGTTTGTTCACTAAACAATATTTTAAATTATTCATGCATAATTAAAGATATGCCTTTCCCATTTCAGATGAATACAAACACATATTTTGATTTGCTTGGAGAGAGGTTGCATCATATGCCATGAAACACTTCTGCAATACTTCTGAGGCTGTTGTAATTTGTACTTTAACTGAAGCAATAATATAATGGGAAAAAAATTACTGTGATTTAATCAGACATCTAGCTTGTGAGAAAGTGAACCCTTTTCCAACTTTTTGATTAAGAGCTATAATTAAGTGTAATACTGTGAACTATGAGTAGAAAAAAAATCAAAACTGAAACAAATATAAGTGGATATAGAACCCCTCTGTGTTTTTCATAGAGAAAAATCTCTTACCAATCAAATTTTATCATTTGCCATTAGACATTTTATGTCATTAAATCTCATTTGAAAACATGAATAATGTGGTTTTTAATGTTTATATTTAGAGGCAACACAAAGCAAACATGTGTTACTGTTATGGATTTAATCAGCAAACAGTAAAAAATGAGGATCAAACTGCTGTTTTTAGGATTCAGTATTTCAGTATGCATAATTACAATTCTTCTCTAACATAGCATTGTAGAGAGCCAGGCAAGCAATGGAAATTCTGGATACGAATGCTCTGAAAGGCTGACGAGTTTGCTCTATTTGTCGACAGATTGAATGTCAATGTTACAGTTACAGCAATTCCCAGCCAGGCACCCTGCGTATCTCTACACACTCGTATTTAAATGTTAAATGAGATAAGACATTCAGCCCTGGAAATGAGAAAACCTCTCCTTTTTCCATTAAGTCCTTTTGCTTATTTGTTAGGAAAAAGGGAGCAGCATTTGACTCCAAACATTATCAACTATTGAGGATAAAATATAGAAGCATTTTTTATGCTTAATTAATAAGGTACAATATGGACAGAATTCCTTAAAAATAGTTTGCCAGGGAAGAACTACCAACTTTACTCTTGTTTTTAACATTTTAGCATATGGGCAGTGTCTGTCCTAGTCAATGGGGCAAGAAGGACAGACACCCTTACATTGTCTTCTTGTTCCATCATTGCCTTCTTTGTGACTTCGGATAATCAAGTTCATCACTCTATGCTTCCCTGCCTTTTCCAGTATTTAAAATGGGGACATTAATACTTACCTGTCTAGAAATCACCTGGGGACTCTTGGAAGGCATCACAAAACACAAGCAAAGGGTCCCTTGAATGACTTGTAATGTAATTATTTCAAAACAGCAAAATTCTGCAGAACTAAGAGCTGTTTCATGTTCATTTATGGCAGTCTGATTGTCTCCATGGAAACATGGGCAAAACACTTTATTTTCTACATCAACAAAGGAAGATTTGTTTCCACATTACATTAGTTTTAGTGTGCACTAAGCAAAACAAACACAAAAATAAAAGACTTTTCATAGACTGATTTCATTATGGAAAGATAGTAGTTTCAGTCCCTGTAAACCTGATACTGCAATGGGAAACCTTGCAAGATGGGCAGCATTCTGCAGAACACCCCCAGATTAGGGATGAAATGCAAAATTCACAGATTTATAAGTTTACAGGTAAAGAACTTATTGTCAAAAGAAAACACTAGAATTTTAAAATTATAGAGAGTTATAACCATGAGACACGACAAAATGACATGACCCTACAGAGCGAGTGCTGCTTCTACTGCCCACGGTTTGTGCATGAGCTAGAAATCTGTACAAAAGAAAACACATCAAAAGCGTAAATTGGCTGGGGGCTGGACAGCCTAATAGATTGTAGCTTAATGTAATTTTCATTGCTTTTGAGAGGAATTACCTAACCAGGAAAAGATGAAGATCCTCTATGGACAATCAATTAGTCATATAATTGATATCCGGAAGAGATTTAAATAGGAAAGGACAAACACCTGTCCTGGCTGGTTCTGAAGTATAGTAAATATAAATACTGCAACAAGAATTCCTTCTTCTAGCATTCATTTAAGAGAAACAAGCAGCTGTGAAAATGAGTGACTATCTAACACAATTCCTCACTCCACAGTGCAAGAGAGAATCTCTGATGGGAAACAAATAAAGATAAAAAATCATAATCTATAAAATCATTTTGTAAAAATTAACTCCACTCTGCTGGAATTTATCAAGAACTGCTGGAATCATACAGCAACTGCTGGAATGCTTCTAAACAGTAGGAGATTGGTGGCTTTTCTGCACAGAATGAAATAAAAGGATAAAAGAAGCAACCAACCTCAGAAGTGGAAAAAGCAGATTGTCAAATGGGCTGGAAAGTGGTCACAAAGAAGAGCATTAGCAGTGCAATTCAGAAGTGTCTAGTGGTGTGATAGCAGTGAAAATATGGCGTTATAGGATGGGAACAGCCCTGTAGAACAACACATAGAGAAGGAAAAAAACCAACAACGCTGCGTTCCTTCTGTAGGGTTTTTTCTCTCTATGCTTTTCTTGCTCCAGAACTGTGGAAACTGATGATCAACTTTGAATTCATACTCTCTTGGTTTCCAGACCTCAAAATTAATTTTCAACAACAAAATTAATTTCAACATCACCTCTACAGAGCTGCTGCTAAATCAACACACTTTGCAGCTGGCTTTTTATAGTTCTCTGGCAAATGCATACCAGCCTAAATTCTAGTCTTATTTAATGCATTCCTGGGCATCCTGATATGGCTTTTGATAAGTGATTGATAATAATTCTTGAACACACAAAACCAACATTTAGAAGGCTTTACATGTATTCACAGTTTAATTAGAATGCTTTAAGTTTCTCAAAAAGTTATACATTGATGATGATGATATCTGACAGAGAAGAAATGCTATTTCTCTTGCCAATACTTAGCTAAAATAATTCTGAAAAAAGATCTTTTATGAAGTTAAAGTTTGAACAGTCCCTTGTAGATACTTGAGTAACTGCCTGGAATAGCTAAAATGTTGGTTTGTCCTTTTCCCACTGAGAAAGAGCTGAGGCTGCCTCAGGCAATACAAGAGCAAATTCTGTAACTTTGCACTCAGCATGGCAGCTAAAATCTACTTTTACAATAGGAACAACTGCTCATAAGAGAATTGCTTCATTTCTGGAACACCTATACGCAAGAAATACCTTGAAAAAAAGTAAGCTTCCTGAGTTATGAAGTAACACTGAATTATTCAGGGTTCCTGATGTACATGTTACTTTTTATTAGAACAAAGATAAAACATGGATTTCTAATAAAAAGAAACCATGTCTATCAGTAATGCTGAATAATTCAAATACAAAGTGACAATGGAATTGGACACTGGGTTTTACTCCCTTTCAGGGAAGATACATATTATATTTCCAGAGTCAACTAGTCTGATCTATCTCTAGACATATCGGGAGGCATGGGTCCAAATATGAGACAAGAATAATGTGAAGAGCAAGAAAATGTGTTACAGTGGTGAGGAGGCAGGAGATGGGAAAGAGGGAAGACCCTGGCAGGAACTACTCCTATAATTCTAAAGTAAATCACTTCATTCAGTTCTGATCTGAAAAGATGTAAATGTTACCTGTAATTGCTCTCCCCTTCTAGACTTCACCATTCCCAGTGAATATGGAAAACACAGGCAGAGAAGCAGTGGATCTCAGATTGCAGCAATACCAAATAGTGCCAGATGGTTTTCCAATTTTAAATAAGAACCTTGTTGAAAAATGACGCTCAGAAACAGTATAACTGTGACCTCAGTATTAAGGAAAAAACCCATTTCCATTAATATAAACACGCTGTGATGTTAAGGGAACAGAAATTGTATTTCAGCACAATTTATCCATCCCACTGCTTCTTCTATAGGATACATTTCTATTTGTTTTTAATCACTAAATTGACATCTTAATAAGGGTACATCACCACAAAGAGGTATTCTCTCCTGCAAGGAGAGGGTGGACCAAGCCGTACAGTAAGATGGAGTGACAATGAGGGAGCATCTCTGATTCTTCCTTCCTCCCCCATGGGGTTTGCAATACACCCCTGCGTTACTGGGCAGACACTGAACTGGAAAATGAGTTCATCTTGATTTTACCATAATCAAACATTAAAATCTATTCAGAGAAAATGTGTTTGTCTGACATAATGACTGAATTTGCATTTATAATTTGGGCAAGATCATTCTTCCAGCTGATTTCATAGTATTTTCCAGGATAGAGTCGCTGACAAAAAACCTAACTCAAAATTTTCATCCACTCTAAGTCATGTCAGAACAAAGACTGTAGACAACTCGAATTCGCTAGGTGTGCAGGAGATAAAAAACTAACCAAGAGCTTCATCTTCTGTCTCTGACCCTTTTTCAACACTTTGGATGCTAAAATAACTTTCATTACTGAGATGTAGAGGTGGGGAACAGCTGTACAAACTGAGCAGCCGTTAAGTTATAGTCCAAGTGACTGTATCACAAGCCTTGGAAAGAAATACTACCACATCAAGTCCTGCTGCTGCCACAGAGGCAGTCGTAGTGTTCAGCACCATAAGTTCAATCAGGAACAGAGTAAAAATGTAATTCTGCCCATAAGGCTTGAAAGCCATTATGTTATCCAGCACGATTTGGAAGCACCAAATTAGTGTTTCAGTCCAGGGTATCTAACGCAGCTACTTACAGAATCATCCCTTGCTCCTTCATACACAATACATATGCATACAAAAACCATGAAGACATTAGAAAAACAAAATTAAAAAAAATATCAGTATCTTAATGCATTATTCCATGTGTGTGTCTGGTATAAATGAGCCACGAGGATATATCATAAGAACTGAGATTAAACTACAGCAACAGCCTTTGTATTAATGTGCAAGACCTAATGAGGGAATTCCTTTCTCTCTTTCTTGCACAGTATCAATTTCATGCCCTATAGGTTTTTAAATGGCCCACAAATCTTTGTGATTTGTTTTTTTCTCTAAAGGAAGACTACCATATCAGGTCTTTTAATGCAAGCTGAACAGTCAATAACAGTCAAGATATTTATTAGGCATAATAGGCCCCCTAAACATGGAAGGATCTATATGGGACATGGCCATTAGTATGTGTGTAGCCTTTTCTACTGGCTTCCAGTGTTCAAGGTGGATGGTGGTTCATCAACATGAATATACCAACAAGATATTTAAGGGCTTGGCAAAACTTCAGAACAGTAGGTGTCCCAAGTGCAAATGTCATTGTTTCAGAAGAAAGATCCTTCTTTCCTCCTTTCTGTGCCTTGTCTCAATAGCTCCTCCTTGAAGTTTTCTATTTAGCTAATTAATTTAGCAGTCTCTCGGGCTGTAGGATAATTTGAAACTCAGCATGTTCTGCTACTGCTAATTTGTTAGTGTGTCTAAATTTCACATCGCTTACCTACAATTTTCAGGTGGATTTCCAGATAATTTGGTTTTAGAGTGAAACAGGACAAAGCCAAAAGGCGGCAGCTTTTCAGTATATCAATGATATACTGACCCTTGCTATTTCCTGGCAGCCTGAGAAAGCACATAAATGAAGAGGAAGCTCAGCAGGCTCATGACTACAAGTATGGAAGATTGATGGGCATTTTTACTGGCTGTGGACTGTCATGTTTTTGTATTGAAATAAAGTAATCATACAGTCTTTCTTTTCCATGAGTAACCTCAAATAAGTTTTCATCATCTTAAAATCCCAGTGTTGCAGCTGGAGTGCTGACCCTGTAAAACTGTGTTTAACCACAACTTCTGATGGCATTAACTGGCAGCCTTAAAAAATGCCAGAGAAATGTTAACATCCATGAAGAGCTGATACCCATATAGGAAGTACTATCAGAGAATGTACAAATTTTAAAATGGCTGTATTTTTACAGATTATTTATTTTTTAATGATGAAACACTGCGTGAGCAGTGGAAGCTTTGGTTTCTTTGGGATCAGGATTTAACTTTCTTCTTGTAAATAGACTTTGTTAAATGATTCATAAGATTGGACCAGGGGAAAGGTAGGGAATCTCAAGGCTTATCTAAACAGCAGCTTTGGTCAGTTGAAGGATGAAATACTTCTAGTCTACTGTTCACACATTTAAGAAAAAAAATGCATAAAGAAAAGAAACAAATTGGAAATACAATACTAAACATAAACATTCTTGCCACCATGGTAAAGCTGGTAGCTTGGCAATACATATTACGTCTCATATGATGTTCTAGAAAAGAAAATGTAAGCCAAACATTAGGGACAGTTTGGGTCAATGACCCCATTTCTACTTGCTGTTATGGTTCCAGTATCTTTGTTGCTCACACTTGAGGGTGCTATCAGAAAGAGAAGACTGGAATTGCTAGAATCTTTCATTCTTATCCATCACAGCAGTTCTCATGAAATGAGTAATTCACATCTATATTATTTGCTTGAACTACTGAATGCCAGGACTCGCAACCAGATAATTAGCTAATAAAGAATAGTGGGTTTGTTGCATGCTTCACTTATCAGTTTCTCCAAATTAATGTAAAGATGACAACGTGCATTCATACAGAACACATACAAAAGCAATGTAGGAAGAAGAAATCTTAAAAGCATCACATAACTACCAACAGATAACTCATGTAGCTTCAAAATGATGTTAAAATTTGTCCACTGCTACAGTCATTTGTGTGGGTTTGCCATATAACAAACACCATTACACTCCCTGAAATGATCCCACATCTTTCTGCAGCTGAAATCAGAGATGGAGAAACCCATAACTGATCAAACTGGCTTTCAGAAGATGGAAGAGGAAGATCAACTGGAAGCCACTTTATTAATTAGATTACAGTTTTAATTAGAATTACATTATCCATCAACAATTTAAAGCTTCTAGACTCTTTTTGGTATTTTTTTGAGATTAAGTGTGCCTTTTATCAAGTCTCCTATGCCATACCTTAAGACTATGCAAATACACAGCACAGGCTCAGATTTAGTGGGAACAGACAGAAAGTCCTTAGGGGAATATTGCTGCCCATTAACAACATCTCGAGCAGTGCCCACACTCCCATATAGTCGTTTCCTCTCCAGCACCATGAATTTTCCTAATCCAGTTTAAAAAAAATTGTAATATTTCTCATTTTATTAGAAAGGCAGGGAATGCAATCAGTATTTTGGTCACATTTGAAAGAAGTATTCAAGATATAATTTTTACATCACAGAAAGGGAGGGAATAGGTCACGAGGCCATCTGTCTTTTGACTGAAACTGATACAGGCTTTAATGGAGTTCCACTGGGGATCTGGCTTAAGCAGGCTGTCAAGAAAAGAAAACAAATGTGGAACATTTAATGATGCAGAATGTAAGTGAGCATCAACCAGTGTGATAGCCTGTGATGACTCTGAAATAAAGATATGTGCTCTTCTTCTAGGAATTACAGAATCCTGAGGCAAATCTTTAGCAGAGAACACCTACTTGAGCAACCCTCAAGGAATACTTAATGTTATGTGAAGAACAGAAGGCTCCATGAATTGGTAACTGCGCATCTTTCAGTGGAAAACAAAAAACAAACCTAGAAAAGTATCAAGCAACTAAAGCCCTTGGAAATGCATGAGAGAGAGAGAGAGAAAGGGATATATAGAGAGAAGTACTAAAAGACAGAAGTGCCAGAGATTCTTCTCGAGAGTTGCATCTTCCATGTGTCCACTGACCCCATCAGTATCTCTAATTCATACATTGCTTGAGAGCTTGCAAATGCGACTGGAGTACAACAGAAATGCTGTATTTCAGCACATCAGTATATTTTGGTACTTTAATCAAGGTTGTCTACTTGCTGACATAAAACAATCCTAATCTTTGCCCAGCTCTCCCTTGCTAATTTAGCTTGCAGCTAGCATTTAACTGATCTCTAGGCTACATCCTCATCTTTGAGGAGAGACTTCCTCATCTCACTTCAAATGACTCAGAGGATTCAATATCCAATTAATTTTCTGAAAATCAAGTTGTTCCATAATTTTGTCAGTTGGAGTGAGTGCGTGTTAAATTTACTTACCAACATGATCTTCTTTTATTGTAACTCGACATCTTATCTCATCAGCACTGCCTTGAAATATTGACCTGGGAAAATATGCTGACGTTTAATTGGAAAGGGGAAGGAATGTGTGTGTGTGGGTGGAATTTCATCCATTAGCCACCTACCAAATTACTCTGCCAAGAAGGAACAAGTATAACTGATACTACATATCCTAGATGACTCTGGAAATAGCACAAAGGCAAGAACTAGCATCTATACCCCAATATGATCTTAAATCTCAGACTGGAGGATAACAATTAAATTCTGGTATAACTAAATATCCCAATCCAGTGAAATCCATAATCCACAGCACCTTTAACTAATCTTTTAGAAATCAAAAGCCTCATCTGTCCACTACCCAGATGAATGAAGTGTAAGTTGTCCTTGCTGCTCCCTCCTGATGACTGAATGAATCCTTTTGCACTGTATGAGACCACAAGCAGCAACACACTACACATTATGCTGTTTCAGTTGAGGGGTGGTAAATTTTAGCTACAAGCAGTAATTTAACATGGATTAACCAGGTATCTGAAGATCATGTGAACATATTCAGTGATGTCTATTGAGATCTTGAATCTTTAGAAGGATCAGAACTTTTTGTTCGTGTCATATGTATAAAACAGCACCGACAATGCCTTTATTCTTAGCCTTGAATTTATTATTCTGAAAATTTATATGATTAATCAAAAAAAGTTGTTCAACTGAATGCAACAAGTGAAAATCCATGCAATTCAGATCAACAGGTTGCCTAGACAATTAAGAGGAAATGAAAGGAATAAGCTGCATCTACTGATGGGATATCCCTTAGAATATGTGGAGAAGACACACTGATGAAGCAGAAGGGAGTGATGGTGATGGCAACTAGAAGGCAAAGTTCCAGTTAGAGGATGTAGTCACACCAGCTATTGGGAAAGGAGCATGGGCTTGGTGAGGCATTACAGAACTAGATTTGCAAAGCAGGCATCAAACACAGAAAGCATAATGCATAGATTTTAGCTGTGGCAGATAAAGCCAGACTGCTATTTTGAGAGCCCTTGAATTCATTATGTTCCTACCTGTGGTCTAGTCAATGAAGACACATTTTATCATCTTGAGGTACAGCATAAAGAATGATTTTCCTCATTAATACAAATTGAACTTTCAGTTCCAAGCAACTCTGATTACAAGAGTCTGTAAGAATGCGTGGCTAATCCTGCCCAAATTATTCAGGATATTCAGGCCCTAATTAACATTCTTGCAGTCATTTGTTTAATTTTGTATGTTTCAAAATGTTGTTTCATTTGTTGTTTCAAATGCAACACGGCTATGTTTAGAATATTCACTAGATACAAAACTGGAAAAATAAATTGATCAGATGTTCTTATTTTTAACTATTAGCTTGTAAGCAATATGCTCTTGGTCTAAGATACAGTTTACACCAGTTACTACACATTCCTGTGCATAACTGAAGCTTATATTAAAAAAAAAAACCAACAAAAAAGAAAGAGCAAGCTTGGATTCTATGGCATTGCACTTGCATGTGCTAGTGATGCAAGAGGAAGTTTCATTTCAGCAGCTTCTCTTTCCTACAGTCTCTTGTTTTTAGGCCCCCATGACATATGGGCTCTATACATGAAAATATGGTACTGAGCAGCAACTGTAAGATGCTAGAATTTGGCATTTAATGTTCTCTGATGATACACTTCTTTAAAATGTAAAAAATACTAAGGACAGTATTTTAAGTATGACAAACACATGCTGAATTTCCCTCAAAACTGGAACCAGTTAACTCTATGTCCAACTCAAACATTGATTCAAGGTGACTGCCTGAACACTCAAATAAATCAGTTGTATGGGAAAGTATTACACACAGCTTTTCTGTGCAGGGGTGGCTTATGGTGATGAGAGCCACCATTTCAATAACACACTTTCAAACTAAAGCATTTTTTCCTAATAGCTGAGGCAATTTGAAGCACTTGGTGTTTATTTCATGTAAGGGAATGCAATCCCTTAATACATTCTGTTCCACGTTTCCTTACAGCCTATATCATTCAAAGGGACAAAATACAAGAACATAAGATTCCCCATTTGAGAGACTGAAACAAGAAATGAGAAGATTTATATCACTTAAATCTCACTCAGTCACATTTCCATTGAAGTTTAAAGAATTCTAAAATTCTCTAGTGTTTGACAACTACCAGTTGGGAAATTATGTTGGTGTAGAAATGTTAAAACATAAACATACCAGGTGGGAAACCATCCCATTTAACATTAGATTCCCACACTGTAGGCATCTAAAACCTGACTACTTTTTTGACAGCTATCTGAATAAGAGATGAATTGCACCCCAGAGTATGTATTTGCCAGTACCAATGAGAAAGAGGATCTAGACAATCAGATCCATAGTAACAGAGAACTAAATGTAGATAGATAAATCCCTGCTGCTGTGATGATGCATCCTACTGATAATGCAATAATCCATAGGGGGGGAAAAAATGAGACAACTTTCACTGGCTCCTGCATTGCTGAGATAATGCTATTAAAAATATTTGATTGCTAACAATGCTACCATTTCATTTGGGCAATGAAGTGATTTCCTTAGATGGGAAAAAAAGAGAGGGGTATGTTATATTCAATTACTCATCAAAAAGTTCCAAAAGCAATTATGCTTTGAGTTTATCAGCATATACATCAATTACTTATTAAACAAGCAGTATGCTTATCCGTGTACCTGGTATCTAAGACCTGTTCCTGCATATCTTCTGAGTATGGGGATTTAAAAGTCTGGGAAGCAGAATTATGGATTCCCTGTTTAGATTATATAAATTACAGTGACTTTCTTAACCTGAGCTTTTAAACTTCAGTTATCTTTCGGAGCTGGTGGCTTACTCTGATAGATACAGCCTAACATTACTAGCACCTTAGCAAGATTTTAAATTTCTTTGGTAATCCTTCAAGAACCTTAAAAATTTCAGTACCTGCACTTAGCCTGTGGGAAAATGAAACCAAGAGGTTTATCAGCCTTTCGCAAGGAAATAATGGATAATAAAAGGCGGAGCTAGACAGAGAATTCTAGTATTTCTGGTTGCTAGTTCTGAGCCATTTCACTGAAATGTGCTTCTCTGGCATCATGATTTAGCCAAATTATATGCTGCAGTCTCTTATTTGCAAAAGCTGGAAGCTTCTGGACAAAATTGCATGAGAAAGACCTCAGTCACTGGGAGAGTGGCCCCTACTGGCTATTTGAAGGACTTATATTGACAGGATTAAAGAGAGGATTATTTTATTTGTGCTGTAGACAAGAAAAATCCCTGTATATTCACAGAAATGTGAACAGAGCCCTGAATATGACATAGTAAATCTTAGGGGAGATGCAGGCTACACTCCTCACCTCCGAGCTCCCTGCTGATCTATCGCAGAGATGGACTGAGAAGCAATTTCAGAGCATACTACATCTTGCACTGCTAGCCAAGCGAAGAATAGCATGGTGCCTGCCAGGGAGCAGTGGGGATTGGGAGGGAAAAAAAAGCAGGACATGGAAATTTCCTGCGACTGCAATATTTGGTGGATCTGGGGAGAATTTCCCACTCATAGGCAGAACTCAAAAAAGGAGAGAGATCACTTGCATCCACACTATATTCCCTACAAGAAACAAGTGAAAGAACCAGTATCAACAGGTGAAAGAACTAGAATTAATAGACAAAATAGTATTCACACAGCATTAATAAATCATGGTGAGGTTTGAAACAATTAGCTTAACAGACATCAGCTACAGGAAGCAACAGAAAGTTAATTATGTTGCTGAAGCCACAAAAAGACAATTTATGCTCTTAGAAGTATTGTGATTCCAGGGGTATTTCATATTTGGGGAGATTTGCAAATAGAAGGTGTGACCTTGGGAAAAATTCTTTTCCGAGTCTCAATCTAAAGTCAAGTTCTGAATTTCCTTCTTCCTCTGTCATGAAATGTTGATTTGTTTTAGGTAACTATCCCTTCAAAATGTGATGCTGACAACTATTCTTGAAGTCAGAGTTGGATCAGAAGATTTTAATACTGGCAGAAGCATCCCCATATCCCCCTGCCTAGAGGTAGGCTTTATGCCTAAGAACACTGCCAAAGTTCATTACTTGTTAGTTATTTCAATTTTAGATATAAAAAATAAAAAAAAGATTCCATAAAGTTCTGAATGCTGACAGTATAAATATTCATCCTTTCTCTCCTTTCTCCTGTTGTCTTTTTTATTTATGCGCTTGCTTCACAAACAAAGAGTTTTTAATGGCATGAACAGTTCCCTTTGGGAAAACAAATGGTCCAAGCGAAATGCAAAATGATTTTTAGTTTGTTATACTAATAGCAACAAAAATGTGATTACTGCTGAAGGAGATTTGTGTTCCTCCAAATCCTTATGATACTTATGCAAATACTGAAAAGGGCTGTGTTTTTCCCTCTGTGGAACAAATCTTTCCTACCGCAGTGTAACAGCAGAGTCTGTATTCCCACAGAGGAGGTTAAAGAGCTTGTCAAGTGCAGTGTTAAAGTAGGGGCATCACAAGGAACAGAACATACACAAAAGGCAGATGGAAGCAATTTGAAGGCCACTTGAAAAATCCCAACATAGCAAGTGGCACATACGTATTTATTTCCCTGGACATAGGCTAGAAGACACCTGAACCATGGATACCTGATGTGCCCATGGAAAATATTAATTAGCCTGAGGAACATCAGGATTTTGCTGGGGAGGGATTTGTGGCCAACAAGAGTGGCATGGATTTTGGGAGATGCTTGGTAATTTTGGATCTCGCACTGCCTCAACTCCTTCACCAAACCTTCCTATGGATTTATGGAGAAGGAAGCAATAAAGCTTGTCATAAAGCAGTTTCACATTCTCTGTGTAAAGTTACCTGCTGCTTTATTTGGTTTATCAGGCACTGTTCTCCTGCCTCTTTCCCTGCACCGCTGTAAAGTTCCATTACATCTCCACAGTAATCTATAACAATTGAGTCTGAAGCAAGGCTATTAAGAAAAGACAAAAGCATCTTGCTTCAGAACTCTCTAAAAATGAAAAACATATTCCTAATTTCACATTGGTATTTCATTTATTTTAGGCTTATGAAGGGCTCTTATTCTCTAATCATACATATGGATAATATATTTCCGTTTCCATTAAGCTTCTGATGTCAATTTTTTCTTCAGTATTGGGGTAATGGAATTTCTCATTATTTCCTCATACATTCCACTGAGGCTACTTGGTCTTTATTTGTAAATAAATAGAACAATAAGTGAGGAGATTATAATAGTTTGGACAGAGAAAAAGTCTTTCTAACTATGGGGTTGTCTCTCCAAGTATTCTGGACTCTACCACAGCAAACCTTGAAAAGTTGTAATTGAAAGCCACTGCACCTCTGACAGGCTTTACACTGATAAAAAGGGCACAATAAGTAATCACTCGCCTTATTAAAAAGATATGATTCTTCACAGTGATTAAAAATGACTACAAGAGCTGATAACCTGTTAACTCCTCAGGAAGGCAGCTTTGTGAATGTAAAAGACAATAACTGCAAGTTATGTCAGCAACAGAATACAGATGAACTGCAAGGGAAATGGTAAGGGCAGCATTAGCATCAGGGAAGAAATTATTCAAATACAATCTATTCTAAAACCAGCTTCTGCTGAATTAAAGGAACACTCTAATAATACATGTGATGAGCTGGAAAGAAAATCTCAACAGAAAGCTAAGGCCGAACCCTTTCCTGATTTTTTCTAATATCATCGCCGTTTTTTTTTTCCTTAAATAACAGACCCAGAGGGCTTACTGCTGGGTTATTATCTGCTTAATTAATGGTATCTTTGGTTTCAAGATACACTGCAGTTTCCTCCTCATCACCTTCTTCCTTATCTCTATGAACCAGGTTATGCACAGGACCCAAGCAAAATAGAAGATATCAGAAAATGACCAGCTGCCTTGAAACTCTCTATAAAGCAAATATATCTTTAGCAACATTGGAAAAAAAAACCCAGAACCAAACAACAAAAGAAAGCAAACCAACAGAATTTTCCTACCTCAAATGAAATCAAGAGAATTTTGTTGTGATCTGGTGATACCCGTTCTAGTGGGTCATGACTGGTATAGAAATTCTGGGTTGTTAAAGGCTAAATAATTAGTTTTAAGTGATTTTTCCCTTCTCTTGGTGAAATAAGAGATAAGAGGAAAGAGGCTGAAGAGATCAGGCTGCAGAGTTCATTTGGGGGACACAGAGGCAACACATATGTTTAAAGTTATAATGAACCTCAGTACTATCCCCAGCAATCCCTGTCTGCCAGAAGTCAAAAAAGAGGCTTAAATCAGTGCTGCAATGAAGCTCAGCATCTTAATGTGGGTAATACTGCCCGTAAACAAACCCCTCTTGAATCTTAGACTAAGGAGAAAAACAACCACTTAAACCATTGCTTATTTTGGAATCAATCTGATTTTTATGACCTGAGATTTTCAGAAATCAAGGCACTGTGATTCAGCAATGATACTGCTGACACAGGAAGATTAGAATTGATTTCTGGCTCTCAGAATGCATCTTCTCACTGTCTTCTTCTTATATCTGGGTAAGAAATGCAATAGGAATATACTTGGGATATTAATGACAGCAAACGACTTCAGTTCACACTTTCTGCTGACTGTGACTCATTAGCCTTGTCTGCCCACCCATGCTTTATCTCCTCATAATTTCTTACTAATTATCTTCTACATCAAAGCTTTTGGGTGGCGGTAATACTGTAAAATCATCTAATGAAGCACTATACTTCAAATTACATTTTATGTAACAGCAGGTTCTCAGATGGATAAAATACAGCAGGAAAAATGTCCAAGTGTTAAACCACTGGAGCTTACTGTGGTGCTCAGAACCCCGTCAATAAGGACTCTGGAATATTTAAACACCCAACTGTTGGCATTTCCTACGTGGGAGTGGGAAGCCTGAGAGTGGAAAGGGTGGTGGACAGTACCTACCACAAATCAGAGTGTTAAGCCTTGATTCATGGTGCTCAAGGATATGGATTAGTAGTGGATTGGTGTTGT
>BJBW01007841.1:51781-101054 GCA_004320125.1 Scolopax mira
CAGAGAATGAAAGAAAATATGAATGGTAACTAGGAAACAGAGACACTCGAATAGAAGAAGATACAATAACTAAAACCACAATGTCCTTCACCCAGCTCCCAAACTTATGCATATTTTCATGATTTGTTTATTGACAATATACATAGTGTAGAATAGCAGTATAACTCAAGCGGCATTAACTTGATAAAACTGCAATGGAGAGTTTTAACTTTTTTCCTATAGATTAAAGTTAGGGTTTTTTTTTTTTAGAAATTAGAATTAGATTTTTAGAAACCACTAATTTCCACAGTAACTGAATCCTGCAAAAGGCAACTTATGTTTCAAGGTATGACTGCACAGGAGAATCACAAAAAAGTCTGTAAAAGATGGGCATTGATTTGTGTTTGACAGGATAAATTAATTCTGTTCTACAGGAATAAGGAAACCATTACATGGTTTTTCTTGAGAAAGCTGCTGCCTTACAAATGATCACACATTTTCCTCTCCATCAGCATCCTAATTCCCTGAAGATAACTTCATTTTATCACTAACACGCTGGAAATCCACAATTGAAATTGCCTCTGAGATGTATGCTTTACTTTCAGTTCTTGTTACTGTTATTTTTTTCATACGAATTAATTGTTAGATAAATCATGACCTGGAAGAACAGGTGATCTCTGAAATCACCACCACCACAGGGTCACAAACTGTGCAAAAATCCTGTGTGAATTCATCTCCATTCATCCTCTGGTGATGGCTTTCTGCTTTGCAAATGCCTAGTGAAGGAAATGAATTCCCTTGTAGAAATGAATGGTATGTTCTGTACCCAACAAAATAGCATGGAATACATTTAAAACACAAAATTGATTTGTATGTGCTGCTTGAGAACTTATATTACTATCCAGTCATGCCTGGACAAAGCTGAATGGGTAGATAAATATGTAAACTGAAACTATACCGGGTCATCACCAAATGCACATATTTTTAAAATCCATTCACTTGCTTGAGCACCTCAAAATCATTTGAATATGCCTCTGGAACAAGCACAAACATCTCTTTTTTCTTTTCATGACCACAGAACATCACAAAATTCAAGCTCACAGGACAGAAGCCCTGGGGGATTCTGCTGCAGTGGATTGATCTCATGGGGCTTTCCTTTATTCCAAACATTTTCCCAGCTCCTGCAACACCTGCTCTCCTCCCTCTGGGCTCTGCTCAATGGACCAAACTCGTTTAATTTTCCACCTCTGGAGAGAGTGAGTGATACTGCTCACCCTTGGTGCTGAGACTCATATTCATCTCTAAATCAAATCTCCTTTTTACATTAGATGCTAAGATAACTTAAAATACCATAAGAGGATAAATAGGAGGCTGCAGAATGCCAGTCCCGAGGAATGAATGATCAATAATTCAAAGATTTCAGGAAGCTGAATACCAGAGGGTCTCTAACTTTCTCTGTTCTGAGCTTACTCACTTTGTAGATATTTTTGATTCAGAGATCATTCAGAGCAGCATTCAGAGATAAATATCTGAGCTGCACGTCTTTATGAATTTTGTAGCTGAAACAAATGTCACAAATCACAGTTACCTAATAGACTTTTGGAATAAACATTTCTCATCTAAACATTTTTTAAAAAATACTGAATTTGAGATTGTTGAGGTAAGTAAAGCTGACACTTTTTAACATTTAGAGTTGTTCACACAGTTGCACCAATATTTGCCAAGAACTTTCCTTAACGCAAAAACCCCACAGCTGATTTCCTTCCTCAGGACTATTTTCAAATTCATTCATTTTAATAGTGATTCAGGACTTTCAGACATTGTAACTACCCAACCAAGAGGTTAGAGAAGAAAGACTCCGATTCCAAGTTGAAGTCTGACACAATTCACCAAACCCAATAAACATTTCCACTGCATTTATTTAAGCTTTTCTTTGTATGTTTCATTATGCAGAGCATTTCCACAGCAAATTCAGTTCTACTTATCAAAGATATTCCTTTTAAAATTTTATTGTTCCCAATGTCCTGTTTTATGCTGCTCTTACCCTCACATGCCAAAGAAACTCCCTAGTGAATTTTAGAGATGTCTTTCTCCCCATGGCTACTATAACTATTTACTTCTTTCTGTAGTGAAGTTGACATTCCCTTTAGCAGAAAAAAAATAATAAAATGTTTTCCCAGGTTCTGGTTTTTGTGCTATAAATTTCAGAAAAACTTTTTAGTAAAACATACTGGAACTAACTGGCTGTGAGACCTTATATTGCAGTCACTGCCTACTTTACAATGAAAAAAATAATCCAAAGAACTTGATTTTCTCTTTTATGTATTGTATCAATGTGGTGGTTTTTTCCAACCTAAAAAATAAAAACCAATTCAGAAAAGAATTGAATCTTCTATAAAGTAAAGCAAATAACAGGGAGATGTTCTGCTTCTTCATCAGTTCAGGGGTGGGTCCCCTGATGTTCTCATAAGGTTGCAGAAGACCTTCAGGGCTCTAGGGGTTTGTGGACAGAGATTCTACTACAACTCATCAAAGCTCTCTCAAAGCATGAGAACATTTTGAAGAATAATGAAATGCCATTTGCCCATCAAACATTAAATGGGACATAGATATGTGACTCAAGTTGGAAACTCATTTTAGAAAGAATACCAAGATATACAGGACTATGTGGTGGCATTATCTTCATGAATCTCACTGAAAAGAACTTGTTGACCCTTAACTAATTGAGTGAACCAAGAGTTTTTTAATCAAAGCTGTTATTTTGTGAGTCATGTACACCATAATATAGTTCTTTTTCAAAAGCAGCTAGTTAATCCACTAATCCTGTGAGGAGCTATCATGAACTTAATCCTTTCAGAATAAATTAAAACAAACAATATAACCAAAGATATTGTTTCTCCCTAAATGATATTGTGCTTCTAGATTTCAGTTTTCATTGGTGGTTTTTGTTGATTGCCTATTTCTTTTATATATATACATAACAATTATTATTATTAGTAGTAGTACTATTATTACTCAATACAGTTGATACATAGTGGAAAAAATGTTTCAAATAAGCAAATGGAACACTTCATTTTAAAAATGTCAAAACAAAACATTTTGACTTTCTTAAGTTTCTCCTATATACAAGATGTCAAAGCCCAACAATGTCAAAACACAACTGTCAATTTGTTCCTGTCACTTTTTCAATGGAAGATCTTTTCCCTCCTGGACAAATTTTGCTGTCAAATGAGACTCTTGTCAAATTGGCTTCTTTGGCAAATCTCAAAATCTTTGGAATCTCACTGGACTTGCATCCATTACAATTGCTAACGTGGGATTGCTTTTCCCCTGCTCCTCTGGGGTTTCTTACTTTCCAGTCAGGACTTAAATCATCATGTAATTTTTTTGTCAGCTTGTCACTTGGGCCTACAAAGGGCAGTTCTGTCTGACAAGTGTGTTAGAGGTGTTCAAAAATTTAATGAACAAGACAACAAAATAGGAACCAATACAATCCTATTAATTTCATGGAAACTAATAATGATAATGAATTCTTGCAACTAAAAATTGAAAATTCACTAACATTCTCACAAATGCACCCAAAAGAAAAGATGATTGCTGTGAAGTCAGACACACTTATCTGCATTATATAACATTAATGAGGTCCCCTGCTGTTTCTGAATTAACTTCAACTACTCTCGCTGTAATATTTGTTTATACAAAATATTATGTTATAGTATTTCAATTTCTTTTTATGAGGATTTTAATATTTCCCATGTTAATGCACTTAAAAAAAGTCCCAGACAGCTGTATCAGGATCTTATCCAAAACCTGCTGCCAGTTTCAGATTTGATTTGAAATTTATCTGTCTTAAAATTTGATGATGCTAGCTATGTAATCTTATATATAGTTATCTCTTAAAGCCCCAATGATTGATTGTGGTAGTATAAAGCCCCAGCTAGATTAGATGACTGAAATGAGGACCAGAAGGTTTAATTCATTGAGATACAGTTAGAATCTGTGTGATGGAAGCAGAAGTAAGGGCTTACCATGACATAGTAACAGAGCTTACATTTAGGGGATAGTTATATTTTTGAAGTGCAGTAGAACACATTAAAACCCTTCTAACTCTGCTATACAGAAGATATAATTAATCCCATTTTATAGATGAAGAAAGTGGACCACGATGAAGTGCTTTGCTAAGTATCAGACAGCTCTTTCATTCAATACTAGGGAAATAATCCTCAAGGTCAACTTTTTCAAAAGGCTTGAAAATTAGGCTTCTTAAAGCTCAGGCTGGATTGCAACATGTTTCTTGATGTCAGGAGATTTCATAAGAGTTAGCTGCTTGTATTGTGCGTGCAAATATTTTGGATGAGGGAGGAGTAGGGAAGATGGGAAGAAGGAAAGGTAAATGTAGGGGCAATATCCCCAAAAGCACCGCAGCCGTGCAGCTCACTTCGCCCACCTCAGGGCTGAAGGTGGTTAGACCCAAGTATCTGAATGCTCTTGGTGTTTGTAGCCCAAAAGACAGAGTTGGGTAGATAGTCTTCCCTTAATCCTTCCCTTAGTCTTCCCTTAATCTAAACAATTTCAGGAAGAGTTATGACACCCCCAAACTGGTGATAAACTGCACAAATCACCTAGAAGACAAACTATGACAGAAATTTATGTATTCCACATATCTGGGATGCCTTTGATTTTAAAGAAAAATACAAGCACTGACGAAAACATCCAAAACCTTTTTCTAAATCTGAATTCCTGTTTAGGCTCAGCTCTAATAAAAAAGAGACTGTAAATAACTCACAGATTAAAATGATTGTATTGGAACTTGTTGGAGGCAAGAAAGCTAAAAAATAAAAATTAATAAATTATGTGGTGTTTGTTACCACAGACTGACTGGCTGGTTATCAAGAGCCACCTCCTACTTAAGGGCCAAGGAACAGAACTGGAGATTTAATTTATAGATGCATGTACAAATGAATATTCATTAATTGTAAACCATTCAAACTTGCTGGACAAGTGATTTCATGAAAAAATTCATCCACTGCTCTGAGGATGTTGATTTAGGAGTCCCATACATATTCACTACCTGGATGTTTCTTAATCAACTAATCAAAACTCTTGACTAATTGAATGTTGATTGCTTTCTGCAGTAGGGATAAAGTTAGCTCTCCCAGACCTGGCTGGTGTTATTGCAAGAACTGATTATAGCTAGTTTTTATAGCCGACTTATTCTTAACAACCGCATTATCTCTAATGAAAATTCACTCCATTCTACTTATTACCTAGATTTGAAGAGAAGCTGACTGTTGCTACCAGATTTCTTTCGAGTTGTCTTAGCAATATTTCATAAACTTCACACACTTCTATGTACATTTAAAACTCACCAGACAGATTACTCCTTGGGCTCTAGCTAGAACATTTTGCTGAAAGACATGATGGATCACCAGGTGAAATAAAAGCTTTGGGACCTGATAATGCAATCCATTTTCAGCAAAAACTGTTACTGATGTCAGGCTAAGCTTTCTGTTTAAGGAGTATTTGAAACCAAGAAAAAAACAGGCCCTATCTTCTGTCACACTTGTGCAAAAGAGGGTTTTTCTTAACTAGGATTTTTCTTGGTTGCTTTCCCAAACATTGCTTTGAATTTTATTTTTTTCCTGTTCTAGAAAAAATACTTTCTAAACAGTGTTTGAGAAGTAAATGACACTAATATTTATTTCATTTTAACACACATCTAAAACCATCTGAATTACCATTAATATTTTTGAAAAAGCTTTTATGCCAGCAGTGAGATTCCATGGAAAACTCCAATTTCAACACACGTGAAAAAACCCAACCCATTTCATATGGTTCTGAGGAATCAACTTATTGCTACATTCTTCCTAAATTATTTCATTAAAGTGACTCGTTGGAGGAAGAACACTGGAGAGAAATACCTGAAGGTGCCTAAAGATATGGACTAATGATACGTTTAAAAATTCAAATAAAGTTATTTAAATATTCTGCAGATAATGCTGGAAGTGAGGGCTGAAATGAGAGGCTGTTGCCTGATTCTTCTCCATTCTGTTCTCCTGGGAGTATTGCTGTCAGATTCTAGAAGGGAATTAAAGGCTACTCTCCCTTGGCAGAAAATGAGTTTCCTCATGGAATTCGCTTTTACTATTTTTGGCTAAATATAAGATCCATAAAGATGATAAACTGGTCTCAATGTCTTGGAAATTGAGGTTTATTTGTGGATCCGGACAACTGAACTTATAAATTTTAAGCAAAGAACCGTAATGTTTCTTGACATAAATATCACTCAACCTCCCTAACTTAAAGGGCATTATGGTATCTATATCCATCTAAACACAAGTTCAGAGACTTCCAGAAGTCATAAGCAAAGGACAAAATTTTTCTAATGGGAATATTCATCTACTGAAACAGCTTATTTATATTCTTTGGTATTTGGTTTACATTTTCAAAGAGGGTACATGTGAAAAATGTATCATTCATCATAGCACTGGAAGATTTATAATTGCTCAACACCAAAATCTCCTGTCATCTATACCAAGATCTTGGGAGAAGACTGTTCCCATATATCTATATTCCCATATATCATTTAAACATAAATGCTACCTTTCAAAGTTTCAGAATTAAAAAATAAACAAACCAACCCCCCAAAAGATATATATTATAAAAGCAGTGCATTAGGCTATTACATCTTTCCACGCAGAATCAGTGTACCACACAATCAATTTGGTACAGCCATAAACATACCAAAGAGAGAAATTTTGAGTTCTGAAGAAATCAGCTTGAAGGAAAAGAAAAATACTAATTCCTTCAATAAGATGCTTACAGTCCGCAGAGAACTTTCTTCTAAGCAAGACCTTTACTCTATGAGGATCCAGTCACATACTCCTGTCTGTGGCTAAACCTGCAGAGCTGGCAGCACAATTTGCTGCTACCCTGGGATTGTAGTTTTACTATTATATACAATTTCAAGGACAGCTTTTTTATTTTTCCTTATTTCTACTGTAAGAGCCCAAACTCTTTCTCCTTCTCAGTTATTTCAGTGTAAATTGAAAGCAAAGCCTTGAAACTCTGTAGCATTATTGTGGATTTACAGTTTTATAACTGAGTGGAGAAAGGTGCCCCTAAATATTCTAGGTTATTGTGTAATGGTTTTATAGGAGAGAAAGACATAACTTTAAGGATAAAATAGGGAAATTAATCAAAAAGGATTAAAGTCAGAAAAATCTGACAGTTCTAATCACTTAAACAGCACATGAATGAAATCAACTTGTCTTACTGTAGCTATATTACACTAATCCATTTATTTATTTATTTTCCCACGAGGAAGAGGTGTAAAGTAATTGCTGAAATAGCTAAGTCCCAAGAGTATATTGCTGTATAAGAAAAATAATCCATAGGGAATTTTTCCATAGCTTTTTAGAACAAACCTTACAGCTAGACACAATTTGCTGTTTTGCAACACACTGATGGCTGCTTCTAGTATGGGCCGGGCATTTACTGGAGTGTAAGGGTATTGTGGTGAACATGTGCTTGTTCCTTGGTCTTTCTACAAAGATGGTCAACAAGGAATATCACCAGCCTTGTGTGATGATGGGAAGAATCAGAGAGCAGTATGAAGAACATTGTGGGACCTTTGTGTAGACCACAAAGACCAGAGGAGGAGCAGAGCCTGATTTGAATATAGTGAATAAGTAGTGATCATCATTGTTGCTAGTGGGAGAAGGTAGTGAAGGTCATAGAGACTCCCAACTTCTCCTCACTTATGCTCCCAGCAAACCTACAGTTTCTAGCCAAACACTTAGCAAAACAGTGCCATAAAAGAACCAAAGACCAAACATTGAGATTAAAGCAAACTTCCCAAATTTTTCAAACATTCTTATCTTGCCAACAAAAAACCAAGAATGCAACGTGTCACAAACTAGTCATGTCACAATGATTTATATAGCATTCACACCAACCAACAGTTGAACCACTGACCTCAGCAGTTATGGCTTTTAAGTCTGGAAGAAGAAAAAAGGTCTGAAAGAACCTAGTTTTTAAAAAGAGAGCAAGAACACAAATGTTCAGTATTTCAAAATCTCTTTGCATGTGTTGCCAGGTCAATGGACTTTATCACTGACAGGCATGGCCTCAAAAATTGTTCTACTGCCATCTTAACCCTTGGAGCGAATGACAGGAAAGTCATTATTATCAGGGAATATTAAAAAAGAAAACATGCTTCAGCATTACTCTTTTTTATTTTAAATCTAGATTCATTCTATGTTTCATTTTTTTAAACTGATCAAAAACCTCAATTGTTTGGGGAAAAAAAAATCTAAGCAGTCTTAAGTTGAGATTGAGTACTTTGATATGTATGAAAACATCTCTTTTAGATTTATTTTCAAACAGATATAGGCATCCTAAATTTACTTAATACAAGTAGTAAATGAAGAACGATATCAGAGGCAGGAGATATAAAACTATTTTCATAATAATTTTTTAAGCCAAGTATTAAGAGACTGTTTATTTCTACCTGGTGACAAAGATTACAAAATGCTGGGTTTGACTGAATTTGACTAAACGTATATTACTTTATATGAAGTGCTTTTAAAGAACTTAATGTTGAAGTCAGTTAAAGAAGACGCAAAAAAAAATAATCATGGAAGTGACAAAACCTAAAGAGAACTTGAATTTTCAATAATTGGTGTATTTGCCAGTTTGGTTTTTGCTACTAGAGAACAGCAAAACAGTAATACCACCAATTTTTAACTGTCCTTGATTTTCAGACCAATAAAAGATTTCAGCTAAGGAGGAAAGGAAACTTAACCCTTTCAGCAGCAGGCTTACTATCTGTGGTTCCTTTTTCCAGGCTCCTTTAAAGTAGCTAACAACGTCCTGAGACAGTTGTGGATTTCTTTGCTAAAAGCAACTGCTTTACAGAAATACATCCTTCGGGTAGATCAGAATAGAAAAAAAAAAAACCCCACATTCTAAAAGGACTAAAAATACAAAACCACTAATTGCAAAATGCAAACCTAAATGTTATACCTTTGATTTAGTGCTTACTAAATCTTTAGTTCCTCCCTGTAATTTGCCTGCAAAACTTCCATGGCAAAACTGATTTGATTTTATACAGAATTTCATTCTGTAGTATCATCAGACTAAATGTATTATTACCTATATTGACACAATTCTCATGTTTAATTTTTTCCCCTTCATGATGTATTTAGGACAAAAACTAGTTTTTACCAATACGCAGTAGGGCAAGGAGAAAGGTTTCATTTTCCTTTTACTCTGGAGTGGGACAAGACACAAACTGGTTAACCACAAAAATTTTACACTTTCATTTTTACTGGTAGACCCTCTAATGCCAGTAACAAGTAAGTCCAAGGATCTGTCAGAGCTGTTAAAACTCTTTGAAGCTTGGTATTTTGATGGTGCTCATGTAGTGAAAAACAAGCAATTCTGTCCTCTTTCCATTCTGTGCCCCAAACCACTTTACTACAATTAGCATTCTCTATATTCCTACGTATTACACACCGCATAAGGATATTAACATATTATACAATACATTACTGCGAAGCTCTCTGTCACCAAACATTTTCTGTCATTTTGTCTAAAAAAGCAATATTAAGCATGAATATCATAAACAATTTATTCAGCTTTTTATTATACTCCCTTAAAATATTACTGCACTGATTACGATAAAAGTCCTCATATGATTAAGTTCATCACTTATTTCAGACTGAAGTCTTAGTCTACTGAGTTTTTGGGGTCTTACTTTCAAGCCTTCACATTACACAAAATTTGTGTATAACTTGAAGGCAACGTAATGCAATAATCAGGGAAAATCTTCCATATGATGATAAGAGAAGTTGGCACTTTGCTGATGGTGGTTGCAGAGTCTGGTACTTTTGCCATGGATTCCTTTTATGTCCTACTAATTAAATCTCACTAGAATGCCTGCTTCAGTAGATGATTCTGGTTTCTGTTTGTAGTCACTGAATGTATTAGCGGTTTTATGAAAAATGTACCCACTGCTTGACAGGTTATATGAAAAAGGATTTATTTGCTCATGTAGCTAGCAGCTTGCTTGCACATAACTGATTTGTTTAGAGGAAATATTTGATCTTCAATGTACAGGCTTACAACTTCTGTGTGTTGCTTCTCCTTTCTGCCTCCTGCCTCCCTGACCGCTGCTCCTTGCAGTGAGGCTGAAGGCAGAGCCATCCCCATAGACTTATGTCTTGACAACCGAGGCCATCTATGGAATTCTTCTGAATTTAGTAATTGCATGCCAAGAGATCTCTTTGTTCCTTATAGCTTTTTCTAATCAGGTCTTAACAATTAAGTTCTCATTTGACCTCTTCATGTGCCTGGCCACTATATGCTTAAACTCTCTCGTAAGAAAATTTGGAATCCACTGTCTTTCTACATCTAAATACAATATTAAATCAGGTCTGCACAGATCCTTGCATCTTATTAGTATTTTTTGCTTGCGGCATCGATGTTTGTCCACCTGCTAGACTGATCCCACATGACATTCTCCAGCATCTGTATCTGTTGGCTGATGTCCAGTATGTGGTAAACTAAATTGCTAACGTGCATTTTCCCTTCAATTTTCCCATCTGTAAGTTTGATTTCTTTTGCTGCCATTATGGCAAGAGTCCCTACGCTGGTTATTTTCCATTATCATGTTATTTTCCACACCACTCAAAGGTATTCTGAGGTCTTTTATCTACTAATTGCACGTTTCTATTTTTACATTAGTTTTAATTCTTCTCTCCATTTTCATGATTTCCCTTACTGAATTATTGCTGTCTACTCCTTTTATTCTCTTTGTTCAGTATGAGCCTGCTCACTAGTGTTTTGTAAATGTCTGGAGATCTTCATAGACTTAGGATAGATTCTCCAAATGCTCATTTGATCTCCCTTCTTTGTTCTTATTACTAATTTATCAGGAATTGACTCATCTTTTAAGATTTGATAATTGCATGAGCCAATCACTGGTACAGCACAGGTAAATAGTCCTTTAGTGTTTATTGAGGTCCTTGATTGCACAGGTTGAGTATCCTTCTTGCCACATTTCTGTGACTTGCAAATATTTCTGGAGTGCTCCTAGAGCTTTGTGTGGATCCTTTGTTTGCTGATAACTAATTGCTGGTGGTCTGTGTAATAACACGTCTGCTCATGTTTTGTTTGCCTTTTCATGCAGCACCCGCTGTGATCTGAAGAATATTCAACAGTAAACACATCCTGTTTCATGTCCATCTGCTCAAAGACCGGAGTTTGGTATTTTTCCATGATTGTTGTTTGATCTTTCTGTTTTGTTTGCTTTTATGTACCTGTAGGAGTAGCGTCACTTCTAACATTATGTTCTCTCCTCAGCATGAGGAGAAAGAAGGATCAAAACCCATGCAATGTTTAGGCTTTGTCTTTTCTCCCCACAAAGAATTTGTTCTCAACTATAGCAGGCATGTTATCATACTCCCCATTGATTATTACCTAACGTAATCCTCCCTATTAAAAGTAAATTGCTGCCAAAGGAAACCCTTTTCCAACCTCCAGCAAGTTTTCTGTGGCCCAGAGAACCCAGGTATTATGCCTTGTTTCTAACCACCATCTGCTGTTTTCTTTATCTGTTAATTAGCTATGTACTCCTTGCAGCACTCCTGTAACACTTTGGTTTTGTCTGAATTTGGGGTGTACACATACCATATCCAAAAAAGTCCATACACTTCAGCTGTCACTGTCACAGAAGTAGCTCATTACAAATGATCTGACAAAGCAGCTTTATTCTAACCTCTTTCCATTTTGCTTGTTAGACCAAAACCACGGAGTCACAGATAAGAGTGAGTTCACTTCCAAAGTAAAACCCGAAAAGAGAAGTAGCTAACAAAAATCCTCCAAAAATCCGTGGAAGCTACTAATGCATATTTATACCTCTGTCTCTAAAAACATTACAGCTTGACATGAGACTGTCAGATTTTCACTGGATTTGCTGATTGTTCATCTCTCCGTATATAACAAAGGAAAATCTTGACTTCAGGACATAAAGGCTGTCAGGCAAGTCGATTGCATTAACTGGAGATCAATCCTAGAAATATGGAAATTATTACGAAGGCATATGGAACCTTCCAGAGAGAATGAGAACAACCTGTTTCCCATCCAAAATTCAGAAATACTCTAGATGTGCTAAAAAATTATTTGCATTGGGTTCAGATTGGATTTGGTACAATCTGTAACAAGCACTACCAGGTGGTTTTGATTAAGTGTATACATATATAAGTTAAGCAGATCATTAGAAGAGCAGACAGTGTTTCAGATTTTAGCAAAATAGACACTCGGTGTTGTACCAGTGGCTGAGCAATCCAGTTAAAACAAGAAATTGCAGCTAACACTGAAGTTAAAAGTTTAGTTGGTTTACATTAACCCTCTTTAGGAAAATTTTTTTAACCCCCCTTGCTCTGCTCTTATTTGGGAGCACACAGGGCTCAGTGGGGTTCTCAAGCTCACACACACAATCACTGCTGGAGTCTTCCCTATCGGTGGGAAATTTAACTCTGCCCAAGTTTTGACCTGCAAGACCCTGGTCCTAATCCTACCTCCATTCTCAACTCATTTCACTGATTTCACTGAATTTTTAGAGTTGGAAGGGACTATAGAGATCATCTAGTCCAACTCCCCTGCCGAAGCAGGATTGCCCAGAGCTAGAGCATGTCACTCAGGACAGCATCCAGGCAGGGCTTGAAGATCTCCAAAGAAGGGGACTCCACGACCTCCCTGGGCAGCCTGTTCCAGGGCTCCGGCACCTTCACCGTGAAGCAGTTTTTTCTCAAATATAAGTGGAACCTCCTGTGTTCCAACTTATACCCATTATCCCTCATCCTCTCATTGGCAACTGCTGCAAAGAGTCTGGCTCCCTCCTCCTTCAACCCACCCTTTAGATACTTACAAGTATTGATAAGGGATCCCCTCAGGCTTTTCTTCTCCTAAGAGAAGACTAAAGAGTCCCAGCTCTCTCAGCCTTTCTTCAGAAGGGAGATGCTCCATTCCTTGAATCATCTTCATTGCCCTTTGCTGGACCCTTTCCAGTAGTTCCCTGTCCCTCTTGAACTGGGGAGCCCAGAACTGGATGCAGTATTCCAGTTGTGGCCTCACCAGTGCCGCGTAGAGAGGGAGAATGACTTCCTTTGACCTACTAGCCACACTCTTCCCTGTGCAGCCCAGGATTCTGCTGGCCTTCCTTGCCACAAGAACACAGTACTTGCTCATTGTCATTTTGCTGACAACCAGGACCCCCAGATCTTTCTCTTTGTAATTTGTCTCCAGCAGGTCCACACCTAACCTGTGTGGGTGCCTGACATGCCTTTTGAGGTCTGGTCATCATAGTCTGGCTGCAAATGCTTCAGATTAATTTTCCACAATCTTTTGCCTTTTCTGCTTTGAATTCTGTGCAATTTTCTTCAATTGGAGCCATTAATTGAAAATTTAATTTGGCAGTGACAATGACTTAACCCTGAGAAAATAAAGGTGTCAAACCCAACTAATCATCATAATTATTTTAATACCTCTGGACTATGGGAACATTTTCAGAAGTACGATTGCTTATTTCCAAAATTGATCTTGAGGACCCTGGAAGTCAGGAGGCAGAGTTTTATAGGTATATATGTTAAGATCCAGATGCAGTATGCAAACGAATCATCATAATAATGCACTTAAACTCATACTTTAAACAGTTGCTTCCCAGAGCAATTCTAGAGATCACATCAGTAGAGATGAGATATGACATCACTAAATCTGTCCTTATCAGCTTAAATACCTTGGTTTCAAAACTATCAAGTGGCAGATCACTTTTGAAAATTGGACATAGTATTCCAGCTCACTCCTTTAACAAAGTCTTATAGAAAAATCTCCCAGCTTGGGTCATAAATTGACTGGAATGTAAATCCCACAACCTGCTCCCAGTTCCTGGGGCAGTCATTAGACATAAACTCAAAGAGTTGAGTCTGTTTGATGCAAAACTTTCTACTGTTTTACATTACCAAATCCTAAAAAATTTAAGATTAGAAACAAACAGGCCTAAAGGAAAAACTTTCATCATCTAAACAATTTGTCCAACAAGCTGCTTACATAAAATACAGTGTTTTTTTTTAATAGGAACAAGGCTAGTAATATTCAAGCTGGAAAATCATTCATTCCAAATGATGTGCACAGTGGTAGGTATTAAGATTTTTTGCAATACAAATCTGTGTGTTTCATGAATATTAACAAGAAGCTGTAAGAGCAGACTCAGTGATGTATGATGTTGGAATGGAAGATGTCTCCAAAATCTCACTGATAGTTGCACGGGGGGACTGGTCCAGATGGCTACACAGGTGTACCATTAGTTAGAGGGCTACATTTTAAAATACGTTTCCTTTTCAAAAGCAGGCTTTTGATGGTAAAGATAGCATTACTTGAATATAGCAGCTATATGTTTCCAATCGTTTGATCTCTCAACAAAATGCTGCCTTTAGCCAAAGAATAACAATAAACAAATTTTGTATATTTTGAAAAGTGGGTATGAAACAGTAAGGAGTCCTTCTCTAAAAAGACACTAAGTTATTTGCACTTACGAAGAATCAGAGTAAAGTAGGTATAAGAACACTGTTGATAACGAAGCCAAATCTCCTATATCCATTTTGCACAGAGAACAGTCATTTCCCAGGAAGTGGAATTAAGGTCCATTTGATGGTTTATCTCCACCACAATGATAGAAAGAGCTATCCAGAAACAGTAAAATCTCCTTCACCCTAAGTCAAGCTTAATTTAGGAGAGCAAAAAGCAACTCCTATAGAATATTGCATCTCTTTCTACTGATATTCCCATTGATACCAGTGAGTGGTTATCATTCAAGATTACAGATCACAGCATCTGTCAAAATCAAGCACTTGAGTAACAATTTTCCCCCATGAAGAGCTTTACGCTCTCAGGGCTCTACTAATGAGGCATGAAGAAGTGAAACCCCATCCATTCTCACTTAGTTAATATAATTGTATATGCATATGTTGAATCCTTTTATTACATATCAAAGACATTTACTACTTTGTAGAAGACTTGAAAGAATAGTTTGAGGATTTGCCAGCAATAGCTTTTAAAGAAAAATGGAAGAAATTACAGGTTTTCGGAACTATTCAGTATATAAAACTTAAAAAGTTGATGGAAGGGCACTCTGCATTACCTAAGAACAGCTGCTGTGCTCATGTACCAATTCTCATAAAAAAATTTAATTTATGAAATAATAGGAGAATTATTTTTTTCTTTCTGAGCAATACAAAATTATTATAATGTATCCTTAATTCAGGTAGATGTCTGGGGAAAACATTCTGACCTCTCCTGCCAATCAGTAAGGTCATATATGCACCCAAACTTTGCTAATGAGCAAGGTAAAGGAAAATTTGAACAGCATTTGCGACAACTTATCTTTAACCTGTCTAAATAGCTGACCTTGGGATTCTCTAAGAGTCTCTAAGTTGGGCAAACTTTTGCTTCTAGGGAAAGGGAACATACTTGCTTCTAGTTCCAGTATGTACAGCTGTAACTTTCATCTTGAGGAGCTCAAGCTCTATGACCTCTAATGACAGATCCAGTATTTGACCATTCTCAAATCCTTCTCTAGTTTAACAGAGTTAAAACACACACATATGTGCTGAGGGACACCAAAACAAAGCCCCTACCTCAGATAGGGGCGATTTATGGAGTGGTTCTAAACCATGTTGTGATGCCTGTTTGCGCGATGGGAAGGTCACAACAGTTAAACAACATAATTTCTCTTCTACTTATCTAAGTGTCCCATGAGCCCTGAGCCATAACTACAACTGAAGAAAATTGAATAAATCTATATTAAGGTTTACAAAATAGTGCATCTTTTCCTGTAATGACATTTTTTACCTTCGTCCATTCATGATTTCACAACTCATTAACAGCTATTTTAATGTTGCTTAAGCTTCCACAGCTTTTTTTTCACTGTCAAAAAGCAACCACAACTGCTCATGAAACAGTTTTGGACTGATAGCAGTCAAAATGCAGATGCCAGAAAACTCTTAGAGTCTTTTTTTCCCGAAGTTATTATCATGGCTTCACATTGTTACTGCCTCCCTGCTGAAATAGTCGGTGTGCACTTTTTTTAATCCTTCATTCAACTGAACAAACAGTTCCAGCAACACAGAAGATTAATAAAATGCTGAGCAGATTCAAATGCCTTATAACTTACTCTTATTCTGATAACTTATGCAGTCATCTCAGGCCATTCCTTATGTATTTACAAACAACTTGAAGTTATCCATAATGCTTCTTTTCCCTCTTAACATTGATTGTATTTATATTTTCTCTATTTTTCAATAATTTAATTCAAATCTGAGGAGAGCAAATTAGTGGGAGCTTGATTAACTTTGTCACTTAAGGAATGGTTTTATGATGGCTTCCATCATGCATCTTCCATCATGCAAAATGTATTATGAGCATTACAGCTTTCCTTCAACAGAAGGCTGCTGCCAGAACACAAATACAAATAAAACTTTTTAAAATCAAGGGCTCCATTCTATCACTCATTTCACTGGCTGCTCTCCAGGCTAACAGTCATTATTTATGAATAATATTCTATACACTATATTGTAGTTTCAATGAAGAGTTATTAATGTCTATGGAATAAGCAACAAAGAAAGCAAAACTCTTTCTTTTCCGTGGAAAGGTTCGGACTTTTGAAGAATTGTGAAATAATGATGTGTCTTTCTTCAGCCAATTTCTGTAGAACATCAGCAGCTTCTTTCCAAGAGCAACCCATGAAAAAATTCCAAACTAAATCAGTAGCAACAGATCATTTTCCTACTATTTGAATCAAATACATCTATTATTGCCACAGTTAACTGGGAACTGTTTTCTTTCCAGCCCTCAACACTATGCTTATCAGATATTCAAATGACAAATTAATGCCCCATTCGGCAAATCAGGGAAATGTTTTTGACATATTCAGAAGTGGGTAAGTTTGAATAAAGAGTGAACTTCTATATTCAAGGCAACTATAGAGACATCGTTAACCCTGTTGCTGATGCTATTCAATCATTTTAAATGGACTGCAATTGAATTTTAAGAGATTATCACATTAATTACCAACCACCAATTTTTATCCTGACTCATCCCCTGTCTGGAAGATACCTGAAACAAGGTGAAATGAAGCACGAAGGAAGTTTCTTCACGCAGATTTTCCCTAGCTTAATGAAAAGCTGTAAGTCAACCTCACACAGGCTACATGAGAACTACTGTTCTGGCACTGCCGCCTATAGAAACACTATCAAAAAACCCTTGCTGTCAACTACATTGGCCCAGCCGTGGGACTGCAAAGGGAACAGATAAAGTGGGAGGATAAGAAACCCAAGACAATTCTGAATTCCTTAATAAGCAAGTTCCAAGTCCCTCATTTAAAACAGTACCAAGTACCTGATGTTCATATCTCTTTGTTTGAAGTCCTGAATGTACATCAGTTCTGGAATTTCCAACAAACTGAAGAACCATCTCACACTGAAAAAGCATTTTCTTTCCATCTCATTCCCCTCCAGCACGTTGAAAGACACAACATCCTCTACAAATGTTTAGAAGTGAAGAATCATGGAACTCAGTTCTGCATGATCCAAAATGCAAAATGCATTTGTGCAAACAGCACAAAAGGGATACGTGTCATGAATGTTTTACACTGATACCAATGATGAATTTCCAGTAAATTCAGTACAAGATAGAAAGGTGAAAGAGAGTATCTTTCACAAGATCAGTAGATACACCCAACCCTAAAATATTATCACACTTCTTTTTTTTTTTCTGATAGCTTGTCCAAGAAATTCTTCTCCCATTTTATCTTGAATTGTAATACACAGTAAAGTATTTGAGTTTGATAATTGGGCCCCAAGTTAGAAGAATTGCAAATACTGTTTCCCTGAGTACCTTCTATTTAATTATTTTATTTTACCTGATATTTTAAGAGCAATGAAAAACTTGCAAGCTTTGAATTTTCCCACATTCTGACTGTTCCAGCAGGAAAATAATCTTATTCTAAAGAATTAAAAGTTTATCTTCCTACAGTCCATTTCTGAAGCTTTGGTTGCCAGAGAAATAAAGAAATACCCTTGGCAATATAAGCTTTTCTTGCACAGACGTATTTAGACTTATGCATTTACATATTTATCACTTGATGATCTATATCTTGGCAACGTATCTAACACATGCAACTAAACTAGCCCACCTGACTACAACTGTATCACTAAACAAAAGATCCCCAAATCCCAAGTTTCTAGTAAGAAGAAAAAAATACAGCTATGCCTATCAGATACATGTAGAAAGCAAGATATACTTACTTTCTTTCAGAAAAGAAGTACCACTTGGGTTATGTGTGAATTATGAGACATTTGAGGCGACAGAAACCTCTGAAGTTAATACTTGGGGTGATTAATGTTATTTCATTCACAAAAAATGTTTTCTGTAATTCAAATCCACAGTTTACCCCAGAAGCGATATATTTCAAGAAAAATTCTCAGTATTTCTAGATTATAGAAAAAGTGGTGTTTATTGAAATAAAAAGAATAACTTTTAACCAAAGAAAGGACAGAAAGAACACAACTTATATCAAAGAATATGGAGGATCTGCATGGAAAATTAGAGCTACATGACTAAGAACTACTTCTTCTAATGCTGTATCCACAATAAATTAGTCCAATACCTTGAAGAAGTAGAATCATAGAATCATTTAGGTTGGAAAAGACCTTTAAGATCATCAAGTCCACCTAACACTGCCAAGTCCATCACTAAACCATGTCCCTAAGTGCTACATCTGCAAGGCTTTTCAGTACCTCCAGGGACAGTGTCCTCCCTGGGCAGCCTGTTCCAATGCTTGACACCCTAACGAGTGCCTTGTAATACCTTCGTACATCACTCACTACAGAGCCCCAGACGTTACAAAGCATGTGAAACTCCTCAGTTTGAGATGGGAAAAGTATCAAGCAGTTCTTACAAAATTCTGCATAAAAATATGTCTCTCTCGATGCTGCACCTATTTAATCAATATTGCTGTACTATCACTACTTATAATCTGTCTTCCTCTCCAGCTTCTCTTTGAACCCTTGCTGTTTGGCTGTTTGTTGAAACTAGTTTTGAGCTCATGCTCAAGATTATTTGAGCAAAGACCAGAGTTTTCTACTTTTACTAATCATATTCAGTAGTAGCTTTGTGTGAGTAAACCTCTGCTGGGTTTTTGAGTAGAAAAGCAATGAGACAGACATTGAAGATTGACTTGAAAGTTAAGGGAAAAATGAATCAAGATATGCTGGATAAAGTCCAAGTGAGCTGAAGGAACACACAACCAGGGCTGGGAAAGAGAACAGGGTTTATATAAATTAGAAATTAGAAAGGCTTAAGCTGCTGCAAATCCAAAGACGGAGTTACATGCTGAGTTTTGGCAACCTGACTTAGAGTGCAATAAGTGAAGACACAAGTGAGCTGTAACAAAGAAAAAGATAGATTTTTTTTTTTTTTTGCTTTTATCATGCCCAGAACCAAAAAATAATGGATTAAGAAAGCAATAATGAGGATTTGGAAAGGAAACATTGAGACGTACAAACATCAGTGATGAAAGTAGAAGCATTTAGCAGGCTTAAAAATATTGGTGCACTGAGACCAAGTAAAGCAAAACCAGGCTTTAATATCTCTAATAAAAATGTACAATTTGAGTCTGTATCTTCAATAAAATTAAAAAAGAGAAGGTTGTCTCTTTAATAATCAGGGGAATTCTCCTGTGAGGGATCTGAGATTCTAGATATCTAGATGGTTACTTGCGCATATCATCAAACTGAAGCATTTCACAAAAGCAATTAGCAATCTTATTACTATATTCTCTGCTGGGGAAACTCACAGGAATGAGGTGGTCGCAGCATTGCTTCATCCAGGGTCCTGAACCCAATAACAAAGAATTCTACAAGTGCCATATAAAGCTGATGGAGTGAACTGATGCAACAGGTAACTAAGAATTATTAATGCCATATGTATCCAGCCTCTGGGGTACCTCAACCCAAGAGCTGCAAGTAAAAAATATTCTGGATTTAATAATCAGCAGTTTCAAGTGCTGTGTCTCTAATGATCTGATTGCAAAGAATTAATCTGCTTTTGTGCATTTTTACCCTCTCATGCCTTGGCAACTTATAAAGAAATCAATTGCATGTTACTATAGAGTAGTACAAGGATATGGAAAAGCTGCTGAGATTAAGTATCATTAGGGCACCTCTTAACCAAAGTCAGTTCTCTCTCCACAGGATGCAGGTGCAGCAAATCATGCCTGGGTTCTAGGCAGCAATAAATAAAAGTTAACACAGCTTCTTCATTCTGCAGTTAAAGATGCTTTCTCAGTATTTTTGAGAGGAAAGGAAAATACTTCCAGAGACTAAGGTCAGTTATTTTGTTGGACTATATGAAGGACTGGAGAAGCTTTTAAAGTAAATTCAGAATGTTAATTTCACTAAAAACTGTACCATGAAATCATTGATCTACTCAAGCAACGAAAAACCTTATTCTGATTTCAATGTTGTGGATTTCAGCTAAAGAGCTCTAGGCTTGCAGGACTCGGAAGAGTTTGGAATGCGGTAAAACCTGGATGATTACCAGTGTTTCTCAACATTTGGTAATGTCAACAATTTGGCTACAGATACCCGATTAGTACAAACGCTTTTGACTCAAAAATGGAGAGCTTATAGGAAACCTTTTAAAATAGCATCTTAGAAGCAACAGAAAAACTTAATTCAGTCTTATTTGATGTCAGTTGTAATTGAAGACTGAAAAGTCATCAAGATTGTACAATATGCTTCATTTCTTGCTCATTTACGTTTTTAAGGCTGACCCTACTGTCCCTCCATGCATGAAACTCCTATTGGAGCCAACAGGAGCTCTGCATGGAAAGGAAGAGTAACACTGATGCATAAGGCACTCCTGAGTCTAACTAACAGGAAAACATACAGCTTCAAATGTTAAAAAACTGAGGGAAGAGATGTTAATTTTCTTAGCACCTGAATGTGTCACAATATGACTTTTACAATCACACACACACAGAGTTTGAACTCAAGACCACTGAAATCAATGGGAATTTCTTTTATTTCCATGCTTTTCTGATAAGACTCACAGCAGTTCATTTAATACAAGATATGAAACCATTTGCAAGGTTAATTTATGTCCTCCTTTTTCCAAAGTGTACATGCTGTGTGGTATATAATGCTATAAAGTAGAATGTGTTCATAATAGCCAGGCCAATTTATAACAGATTCTCAGAATCTTTTTGCAGAGGTGATACCAATTCCAGTAATACTCTTCATACCTAAAATGTTGGCTATTTCAGCTACTAGTAATGCTTCTAAAATTGGAATGAACTTTTAAAGTGCATCTACTGTAACATTTATCTTTTGCTATCAATATAGGATGCTGTGAACTATTTTGCTAGATAGGGCTAATAACAACCAGCTGAACTATAAGTGACTTTGCAGAATAGAGGTGATAGAATGTACCTTCCTGTGTGCACTTTATCTGATTTTAGGTCAGTCAGTCACTTTTGATAGGTAAGAAACACAGGTTATTCTGCAAAGCTCCTCAAACTAAAATATTTAGTATTGTCCGCAGGCTGAGGACTGATAAAAAAGAAATGCAAGCTAGAATTAAAATTGTGCTAAAAAAGAACGAAAGCTAGCAATGCTGAGGATTTCTCAAGACAACCCTATCAGTTGCTGCACACATTTCTGTTCAATTATACTGCCTTTACTTCAGAGTTAATAAAATTCTTCTACATAATGCTTCTTTATGGAGATTGATGGACATGTTTCATGCTAATTCCTCCTAGAGTTAGTAAGCCTTTATTTGCCGTGTCAAGGCAAAAATGATGTCAGGTAGCCTAGCAGAAATGCCAGCGCATACTTTAAAATGTCATTAACTTGCAGACCAAATTAAACTATTGACCAATTTGAACTGTTTACCACACATACTATCTATGCCTTGCTATTGTTAAAGGCTGAAGTGAAACCACATGGGTATCACAGTGCATTTCACAGAACTGACACTCAGGCTTCACAGGAGAGACCGTATGATAATGGGACTGTGTGAGGAGCATTGACTTTTTTCCTCATGCACTGAGCTAGTGAAAAGATGACTGGGATATGCAAAGAAAAGCATCAAATACTGCTGTAAATATGATTCACTTCAGCATATTTGCATTTGATTTTTTAAAATCATACCACCCTGATTTGGAAGTCTGCTGACACAAAGAAGCTCTAAAGCTGGAAGGATTTGCCATAAGGAATATTCTGGTCCCTGGTGGCACAAAACCTGCAGGATTCAGTGGTGCAACTGCCTCCCATGACAAAACCACAGGCTGGTACTGACTCCAACCGTCGTGTCCTGTTTGCCCATAGCTCCAGCCACAGCAGTTCTCCTGCAGGCAGCACAGACACAGCAGCAGTACACAAAGGACACAGTCTCTAATTTCTTTTATGTAGGAAGATACGTGACTTGCTTTTGCTGTTCTATGCCTGTTGCAGCTATCAGCCTCAGACAGTTGATTTTCCTTACATGAAATACCTTCCTGTTAGGGAATTTTCAACACCTCAGTCTATGCTTTGACTTCTTGTTGTCACTTTGCCAGCACTAAGGAACTAGTACTTTGCTCCTAATGGCTTTGATTTAGGTTCAGACACTATCAGCAGCAAAGATGCTCAGTTCCCGCCATTGAGAACCAGGCTCGTGGGTTTTGACCAGTTTGATAATCACCTTGCCAAAGAGAACAAACAGTACCCTGGATCAGCATCCTGTTCCCATGGATCTGTGAAGCTGGTACATCTGCTCCTCTCCTATGGATGCTGGGCAGGCTGAGAGCCTCTGGAGCCTCAGTCCTCAGAGAGTGTAGATAATACCGGGATAACTCCGAGTAACTGCTAAAGAAAAAACATCTCTCCTCACCCCCCCATGAACCAACAAGCAAAACCACCCAGACAGCATAAAATGCATGACAATGATTACAGGGATCTGAGGAGTTTCATTTTTTATGTTTGTCTTTCTCACAGGAGGGACTTTGTGATGTACTCAGCACTGATGAGGCTGCACCTGGAGTGTTGTGTCCAGTTTTGGGCACCTCGATACAAAAGAGATATTGAGGTGCTGGAGTGGGTGCAGAGGAGGGCAAGAAAGCTGGTGAAGGGCCTGGAGAATAAATCGTATGAAGAAAGATTGGGGGAGCTGGTACTGTTTAGTTTGAGAAGACTGAGGGGTGACCTCATCACTCTCTACAACTACTTGAAAGAACACTATAGAGAGGTTGGTGCTGGTCTTTTCTTACAAGCAATTAGTGATAGAACAAGAGGGAACGATTCAAGCTGCAACAGATTTAGACTGGACATTAGGAAGAAATTCTTCACAAAAAGAGTGGTGAGACATGGGAATAGGCTGCTCAGGGATGTGGTTGAGTCACCATCCTTGGATGAGTTTAAGAGTCGTTTAGATGTGGTGTTGGGGGATAAGGTGTAGGAGAGAACTTTGTAAAGTAGGGTAGATGGTTGGACTCTGTGATCCCAAGGGTCTTTTCCAACCCAGATGATTCTATGATTCAGTTAAATAAGGAGGTATTTTGAGTTTAAAAAAGACAGATCAAGTGTTTGGATAATGGAATGGGAAACGGGCTTATAAGCTGCAGAAATGAGGAAAGGAGCTGTCATATTCTGGAGGTTACAGTGAAAAATGATCTTGGGAAATGGGAGCAATGAATAAGGCAACAGGCAGTACACACAAATACAAAGCAGCATCATTACAAAGCAGAACTCCAAGGAACAAATACAAAATGGGGATTGACTAGGTAGAAATAACACAAAACAGAATCCCAGAGTGTCAATGGACTCAGCTTGAATAGGAATCAAAACTGTCAAGCTGCTGCAAAAAAAAGGAAATTCTTTTTACTGGAGTGTATTAGCAGAAAAGTCTTAACTAAAACATGGGATATAATTATTCTGGTCTATTAAGCACTGTTGACGCCCTCAGTTGGAACGCGTTTCTGTCTGGGTAAAAGTATAAACAACCTATACAGGATAAGAGGATAAAATGAGGATAAGAGTTCAGGGGGGAACAGTAAAATTGATAAAATTTTGAATATGACTTGTAAGGAAATGAAAAAAGGAAATACATTGAACTAGTCAAGAAAGGAAAGACTCGATAGGGAGCCATGATATGTCTTGAAATGAGCAAATGCTTGTCATAAAACACGCAGTTACCCTTGAAGATTTTTCTCCATATCTATGAGGACAGAATAAGTAACAACAGATAAATTACAGCACAGGGGGTTTGGTGAAGTATCGGGGGAATCTTTATGAGAAATCAGAGCGCCTTCTTCAGAGGTTATGATTAGCGTGTGCAAACAATTGTTAGAACTATATGAGCTCTTTGAGACCTCTTTTGAGGTTAGGTCCCGTAGATGGATGGAAAGAGAAGATGAAAGCACTCCTTACTGTCTCCCTGGCCCTGCAGGATCTGCTACTGAGCTGCTCGCTTTGGGGAAGAAATAGGAAAGACCATACCCCAACTCACCATGAAAGAATATGAAAAGCAGGGAACCAAGATAAAGGCTTTGTTTCCGGTAAGCTGGTTTCATGTGGTAGAAGTTTTTTTGCAATTGGAAAGAAATAATGAATTTCTGTGAGTCTGAATTTGCAAGAGACAACTGGTATACAAATTTTCAATATAAAAGCACAATGAGGAATGTGCTGATTATCCTCGAGGAATAAGATTCTATCCAGTTTGAGTGAATATGACACACCCTCATTTTCCTGGAAATCTTTAGGTATTTTAACCTAAATGTGAGACAAAGAGGCTCTGGGGAATGTGTGAAGCTATTTATGTGTACTTATATGCCATCAGTGTATGATACTCATACTATAAATAATTTTTCTGTGACCAACTCCAGCTGCAAAAACTATTCAAACCTTTCTAATAATATTTTCTCTAATTATCTGGTGTTGTTGAAATTGGTTATAATCTCATTGAAGGGATATGTTAAAGTAAGAAGACTAACACATCTTCGTGTGATGAATTAATGATAACATGACCAATGTTACTATATCCATCTACAGAAAATGGCACACTGTCAGATCTAGTGACAACCTAATAAAGGTACACATTATTCATTTTAGATGATGGTTGGAGTGACAATTATGGTGTCGAAGAAGAAAGAAAACTGAGAGAAACTGTAAATGCTATATTTTGCAGCCGAAGGAACATATTAAAATAATGTATTCTTTTGGCCACTTTTCTATTTTTCTATGAGGTAGATTGGAAAAATGATCATTCCCATCAGGAGGTTCTGAAAAGACATAAAATAGATTAAACTGCTCTTGTCTTTGTGTTTGAATACAGAAGCAACAAAAAGTAATTTCAGTTCAGAGAAGCTGAAAGTAAACAACAGTAATCTTCAGTTTCATTTTCATTCTGGCAGGTCTCCTCGCTGATGCCTTGCCCTTAATTGCTTTTCTAGTTACCTAGTTAAGCATAACGGCGTGAGATCATATTTAAACAAACTCTCTTTTCTTAACTCCTGCAGGACCAACCTTATTTTTCAGGCTTGGAACATGAAGTTCTGACTTCTAGGAGTGAAAAGTCAACCTTTTAGCTCTTTTTTTTTTTTTTAAACAATGTTCTTAGTATTACTATTTGCCGACTCCATGTAGACATGCAATGTTTGACAGCAAGCCTTTCATTCATGAATCCCAGTTACCCTACAGTCATGGAAGCGTCTTGCTGCTCCATAGTCTTAATCTTTCTCTTTTTTCTCTGGTGACTTCAAATGTTAAAAATATCTCCAATTGTTTTGCCCACAACATTTGCCTTTATGCCAGGAAAACAGAAACTATGCTCACTTTATGACACCTAGTTTATAGACGGCTTTCGGTGCCAAGAATGTCTAATTGGTGTGCAATTGTACCTTTCTGCAAACCATTATGAGAGAAAAGCATGGCATTAACGTGCACAGCCTGTCTTTGACTGACCTGCACGAACTCTGCCAGTCAGTAGCTGAACTGGACTCTTCAGATAAGAGCGGTTTGGTACAGAAATTTCAATCACAGTCTTGCTGCTCAGAGTCAGGCTCAAGTCGGGCTTAAGTAACAGAGTTCTTCTTCGTCACATCAATGATTCACATTTTTTGTAACACAAAAAAAAAAAGTCAACCCTCCATATAGCAATGAATTTTTGCCTTCCTTTCTTTTATTTAATTTGATTCAGGAGACCATGCTATCTCAAACTGCACAAATCAAAGCACATAAGCTAAATCACCACTAGCATCTAGTGATTCGGGAGAGAGGTGTGCACACTGAACACACATAAATCATACAGGAGTGATATCCTGCAGGCAAAAGGAATGATTTTGGGCATGCACAATACTTTAAAGTTCAAAATGTAATTTAAAGATGCTAAACCCTTCCTAGTAATCCTCATGCATTTTTTTATATCTATATCTACTGTTACATTCTAAAAGGAATTCTTCTCTAATAAAATGCTATAATTTAATGCACTGATAGCAATGCTGATTCAATTTTCTGCTTGCATAAATATCTTCTAAATCCGTATTACGCACACACACACACAAAAAAAAGATCACTAGGTGTAAAAATCTGTACTTCTAATCATTGGTGTAGTCAGAATTAATGGGCCAGTAATAACTGTCATTTGATAAACTGATCAATCACACTTTATCTACACTACCAGAACATACTATAGGCATACACTAGTAAAAACATTAAGAAAATAAAAGGTCTGCTGGTTCTGAGCATGGATTAAAGGATTATTTAACCAGATGAAAGCAATGAGGGTGAAATTATTTCAAACAATGTGGAAGCACTATTTGCTCCAAACTGAAGACTGAAGGTTTTGGTGAAGAGCACAAGGAATACAAACACTGCGTTGTGTAATTTATGCAAGATACAATCCTAGAAAAAATCCAAAGGGCAGGAAAGAAGAGCATAAGTTCTCTTTCATTTTACATGCAAAAAGCTTTATACCGAAGAAAGATAATATGCTAAATTTGTGAAAGTCCCAGTTGCACATGCAAGCTCTATCACTGGATGTTGTAATTAAGATCTCAACACACACACACACGCTCCAATGTCCAGATGCCTTACTGGTAGGGAACTGGGAACCATAAAGCATCTGGCATGGTCCCTAGAAAATATACTGACAGCTCTTCATGATAGAAACTGTGTTACCATTTTTTATCTTAGGAGGATGTGACAAGAATCTCTTTCAAGCTATCTAGCTTAACTGGAAAGAACAGAATGTAAAAGTCCTGTTTCAAATCCTCCTGCATATCCTTTTTGCTCCTCTGATCCTGTCTACTTGCAAAATCAGCACCAAATACATTCACCTCTTTGCCCATGTGTACATAGATTGTTCCGTACATACATACATTTCATTCCATAGAAACTTACAGGCATGAACAAAGGTATACTATCAGATGCAGAAGAGGACCTTATTGTTTCTAAAACACTTGGTTTCTTGGTATCTGCTGTCATGAGTTTGAAATGCCCCATTTTGATCTGTTTGAGAGAGGCTAAAAAGGGTAGCAAGTGATCAGTGAGAAAGAAGTAACAGATCTGCGGTTAAGATGACAGCACTGAAAGGAAACGTAACAAAAAGCCTTCATATAAAGAAAAGGCCACTAAATATGAGGTGTTACCCAATTTTTTGTCACATCAATGGCACAGAGAAGGCAAAAGTTTCAATTCAAGGATCTGAATTGCAAAAAGGGAAGCTCAGATTACAAATTTGCAATTGTTAAGATAAGGATGTAGCAGAATAAATTGTTGGGGAGACCGTTGGAGTGTCCTGCACTAGAGGTCTTTAAGAACATGGTGGATAAGCATTAGGAATGAGGCAGATATGGCTGGTGCTACCTTGAGGAAAGGGGTGGATTAGGTAACTCCCTGAAAGTCTCAAGATAACATCACCCCATGTAACTTCCAAAGCTTTGCAAGTTTAGTGGATCGAGGAATTGAAGAACTAATTATTTATGTGAAAAGATTCAGATAGGATGATCTATCTGCTAAACTAAAATTTTGCTGGATTTATAGTTTGTTCCCTGCCATTTTCATCTCTAGCAGATGAGGTGTGAAATTGCTTCAGTAGAAGGATGCAGCACAGAACAGTGTTAGCCAGTATTTAAAAGAACAGACCTAAGCCTGTCAAACTTCAAACATGCTAAGAAACTGGACTTCAGAGATCTGGTTGCAGGCCCATTTTTTAATGGTTGGACTACTGATGTTTTTTTCAGCCTCTGCTATGAAGTCATGCCCTACAAAACAGCACTGAACAGCAAAACTACAAAATGGCAGCATGCATAATCCTTCTGCTTCATGTGCCTTATTCACTTTAAAACTTCCTTCAAGACCATGGCCTTATGGATAATTCATAAACATTTGAAGAACGAGGCCAGATACCTCAGACACCATCATCTTACCCCCAGCTTAGTCCAATTCTGCTAAAATCAATACTCCCCCACACATACAAGTGGTATAGCAACACTACCAGGGCACTGGTCACTGCTCAGAAGTGCACCCCAGCAGAATCGATGAAGGTATCTGAGACAGCGCCGAGACTACTGTGTTAAGGAAGGGCAAGAAATGAGAAGGCATCTTCCCAATCCCTCAGAGGTTTTAGATATTTCTAGTTTTATTTGTTAGAGGAGAAGTGGGCTAAATCCACAGGCCAAGACAAGCAATTCACCTAAGTTTATAAAAGTGAAGCTAATTTGGCCCCAAATTGTTCAAATAATCTCATGATGTCTATATGGATATGATGTCTATATGGATATGATGTCTATATGATACAAATGCCCAGTAGCCAGGTTTATATCAGAATAATTGCAAAAGAGGACTACCCAAGAAGCATGCATCTTCCATCCAAGTAATGCAAGTCCAAACTAAATTTAAATCACTGTAACTTCACCAAAGAGCCTGCACATAACTGAAGGCAGAATTTGACACTGATGAAATTCTGCCTTTGTGTTCTACCTCTTAGTAATCCGTTTTAAATCTATTTGTCATACACGTCTTCCAGCTTTATAAGCTTAAAGGAATTTTTAGTACTTCCTCTGCTGTCCCCAAAGAAAATAAAAAAACTATGTGAAGGAATTAATGAATTAAGATTTAAAGCCCAACTTTAATTGCCAAGACAGGGCAATTATATTATAATTCATTAAAATAAAATCCATTCACCACACATATCCACACCCTAGGCTCTTTATGTTTCAGACACATCACATAAATTCACACTACGCAATGGAAAATAAATGCTACTACTAATTTTTATTAAAATACTTGTTAATTCACATCTACCATAATTGAAATACAAGACAAAACACTGTTATTAGCCCCCTACTACAGACCATACAAAGATTTTAATGAACTTTTATATTTAGTCAGCATGCTGAAAATTAATTTCTCAAACTAAAAGTTCTCATCATTAAGAAAATTGCCTACATGTAAGAACGGCCTCATAATTATTCAGTTTTTTTAAAAAAGCATGCTTATGAATATTTCAGACTTTAATTTCTAATAATTTCCTTTTGAAAGACCTTATTGTGCCAATGTACTGGACAAACACACGGAGGGAGATATCAAAATACAATTTAGCATAGACATCACAAAAATTAATAAAAATATTCTCATTAGAAAAAACCTTTGCTCCAGACATACATTTCAATCTTCCTGTCTTGGCCTCCCCATCCCACAGAAAGCATTATTTCCATCTTGTACTATGTTGCTCCAGTAACCTCCTAAACTCCATCCCTTCTTTCACTGAATACTAACTAGTAGCGAGATAAAAACTTCACATCTTAAGGTCTGGAGAATCTGGAGTCAGTATTTTAATTTAAAACAATAATTTTTAATTTAAAAGCTGCACAGAGATCACAGAATTCCAGTTCTTTCAGAAAAGCAAGCAAAAGACACTTTCCTCTTTGCTAGATTGAGAAAACAGAGAGCATACTAATGGACAGGTAAAAATCAGCTATGCTGAAGGGCTGTCACACAGAAAATCCATTATTAAACTATGTGATTTTTTTCCCAAAGTGTTAAACATCATCTACTGCATACTTTATTTCCACTTCTCTCAGCTCTCTCTTTCGTTCTCATCTCTTCCCAACTCAAACCAGTCAAAGCAACACAATCAGAAATTGCCAGCTCCTGCAGACTTCATCCCGACAACACTTTATTCCCAACTGACTACCTGGTGCTTGACCATATTGTTAGCTGGGCAATCTTCAAATGATCTGGCCTTCACAAAGATGATACAAACCCTCAGAGGGGTGCATTCCAGGAGAATCCTGCTGGTAAAGGACATCTGTCATGGTTATTTAATGTCACACATTTCCTTTGAGTTCATCTGACAGAATTTGTCATTCTTTCACGTTTCAGAAAACATGAATAAAACAATTTCCAAATACCTTGTGTTGGTGTATAAACTAACATGAGTATGGTCAAGTTGGCACAGCTGTTGGTGGAGGTGGTGAACCTGATCTGACTTTGTTTTAGCAGAAGTAGACAATGTATGACCCATCTCTTATCCCAAACAGAATGAACCTTGAAGAGTTTTTTGTGCACAGGGAATCTATGCAAACAATCCTCTGATCATCAAGAAGCACAAACATGTTCAGAGTGTCCTGAACAAGCTCATTGTGGGCACCAACAATGACAAGAGCAAGTCAGAAAATGGACCAGTCACTAAGGAGGTACTGTCTATCCAATTCTACAATGAAGGGAACTGAAGAATTCTTTGAGAGACTCAGAGGGAAGGGGTCTCTGGGAAGCCAGAAGAAAGGAGAATGCAGGAACCCGAAAAGAATCAAGGACCCTGCACCAAGACTATGCACAGCATCGTTGGTACCACCAGGGTAATCCACTCCACTCTTCCAGACTGCAGCATCCCTCCTGCCAAACAGGGAGGACACATAATGACCTGCAAACAACAACCCGCACAACTTCTCTCCTGGACTGCACCACCTCTTCCAAAAAACATGTAAGTTTCAAGCATAGAATTCACTCAATTTGAGCTTCATAACTTTTACAAGATCCTTATAAATTTAACAATGATGCTACTTTTGACCTGTTTTTCTCTGTGAAAGTTGAGATCACAGTGTCTAGAAGGGGTCACCTGGTGCATCTTGCTCTCCGGGACAGAATCTGTGCAACGTCTGATTCCATCTAACTTTAACCTTCTAAAAGTTAATTAGTCTTAGCAAGATCTCAAAGTAGCTTCCACTATATTACCTAGTCTGAAATATATCTGTGTCTACTACAAAGACAAAAAGGACAACTATCTCAGGCTAAGTATCTGACTTTCAGATAACTGTGAAGATGCGAGGACGTTAAGCAGCTATCTTCTGGTTAATAGAGCAGCCTGTGACAAGAAATTTATTTGTTGTCTTGTTGTAAAAACAACATATATAGTTCTCAAGTGCATTCCTCCTTTTGGGCTCAAGTTCTCTGTTCCCACTAAATGGGTGGCCACAGAGACACACATCAATGGCAGGTCCATTGGTATATTATAATCAGAGGACACAGAGAGAAAAGACAGAACATGATTAAATGACTTAACACTGCTTATCAAACTGATACTAATTTCCAACATACTATGCTGAGGGAATGTTTTAGTGCCCACCACCACCAGAATACATATGAAAACTTTTATTATTCATCTTGCTGTATACTGTTTAGGATTATTTTGTAGTTTAAAGTAACTTTCCAGATTACCAAGAACTGCAAAGCTAGAGCAGAAATAATATCTTTTTAATCTGAAGTAAAAAGAACAGGAAGAAAAAAAAGCTGTGATTCAATTAGGATTTGATGACCTGGGCACTTAGTTTTACAGCACAAGGAAGTTTAATTCCTAAATACACATGCATTGCCATGCTTTATCTAATGAACTGAAAGAGAATACTTGACCGATTTTCATTCAAATCTTTAATGTTTGGGTTAGAGCACGCCCTTTATTCCTACCTTGACAAAATCCCCCAACTAGTACCCAAGTACAGAACCATCCATAGGAAGTTCTCTGACTCTATATTAGAGAGAGAGAAGCAGTCAGAGAAAATGAGCTGCCTTTTGCCAGTCCCCATTTATATTCATGGAGGTTTGCCAGCCCGTGACTACCATGGTGAGCATCTATCTTGAAGTTTAGGCACACTACTTCCATCAAATGAGAACCTGTATTTTTTCAGGTGGTGCCAAAATGTCTGTCAAGGATATCGATTCATTTATTTTCCTTTCTTTGCTTTGACTGGAAATCTATTTCAAGAAATACCTTCTTCAGCATTTCTTCTGTGCTTTCAACAAAATTAGCTGGTTTCCATTAATCAACATACAATCACAGAATCACGACATACAATTGCTAGAATGGCAATTCTGGGAAAGATGCTGATTCCATTCTCCTTCTCCATAGCTCCATCAGCCATCAATGTGTCATTATCTGCAAGACATCTATCTAACATGTTTCAGAACACCTTCAAAGACAGAGACTCTACATCCTCGTTAAAATAGCTCTCTCAATGCCTAAGTATTGCTGTCATTTCAGAGGCTAAATTAATCTTCTTTGCTGCAATGTAAACATATTGCTCTTTGTTGTATCCACAATGGACAGAGAATGATTCCTTCACTTTGCAGTTAATTTTATGCATTTGAAAACAGGATTTATAGATTGTTTTGGGGTTTGTTCTTGGTTCTGTTTTGGTTTGTTTGTTTGTTTTCTCTCCTGGAAGAGATGCTCTCCTTCAGTCTTTCTTCAGAGATTATATTCTCTGCAACTCTGATTGTATCTGTTACTTTTCTCTGGGTACTTTCCAGTTGATTCACACTATTCTCAAAGCTTGATACCCAAGTGTGGACAATGTATCCCAGCCAAGGTCTTACTGGCACTGATTAGAGCCGGAGGATTACTCATAGTTACCCATGCCAGTGCAACATTTGCCTTTTTTGCAACAGAATGACATTGTTGACTCATGTTCTACTTGTAATCAACTGTAATCCCCTGCCCCGTTTCTCAGAATTTATTAGTATCCAATTGTTTTTCATCCTGTTTTGTGCAGATGACTATTCTTACCTAAGAACTCTGCTTCTGCCCAGAAGGAACTATCCTTTGTTTACAGACCATTTCTTAAATTTCTTAAGGCGACTGGATTCTATTGCTGTGCTGCTTTTAATAAGCATATTAATATCAACATCTACCATTGAATGAGAATGGTGAATAATACTGGACCCAAAATAGATTGCAGAGGAACCCTACTCGGCTTATCCTTCTAGGATGACACTGAACCATTGATAGCTACTACCAGAATGTACTTTTCCAACAGATTTTATAGACACCACATAATGCTTTCTTTTAGAAAATATTTCTTTAACTTGCTTACAAGACAGTAATGTAAGCCAATGTCAAAAGCCTTATTAAAGTCAAGATATGTGATACTGCAAGCTTATCCCTGAGACTCAAGGCCAGTAATTGTCACAGAAGAAAATCAGTTTAGTTTGGCATCCATATCGGCTTTATTCATCCCCTAATCTGGATGCTAACAAATATTTAGTTTAATATTTATTCTATTTTTTTTTTTTCAGGATTCTAGGTTCACCTCACAGAATATAAATTTCTATTTTCTTCCTTTCTCTGCTTATGCATGCTGCATATCCATGAAGCTTGTCTTTTCACAATCTTCTACAATCTCACAAATTTTCAAAGATAACTTTTAGTAGCTTTAAAATTATTTCAGCCAATTCACTTCAGCCTTAGATCAATTTCAGCTGATTTGCAAACATCTAATTTACTCAAGCCTGTTTTTGCCCTAATCCAGAATCTTACACTTGAGCTGAAGACATTAACCACAGTCACCACCTGGTCACAGCTGACCTTTGAAGTGAAAGCCAGAGCAAAGACAGGTAAGAATGCCGTGGCCTTCTCAGCAATGCCTTTATAAAAGTGTCTCTCTCTACTGAGCCATCATTTTTCTTGCTCTTACTCTTCCTTCTAATAGACTTGTAAATCTCATACATTCTTAAATCCTTGCCCAAGCATCTCATCTTATATTTAGCTTTTTGAGTTTGGGGCTACCATTTGTGCTCCCTTAAAAGTTCAATCCAGTTGCACATTCTTCATAAAACTTCTTGTCTCTGCGGTCAGTCACTAGGAGCCTCGTCATTAACCAAGCTCTAGGCTTTTGGATAATTCGTTTGTGTCCTCTTCATCGAGGAAATACTAATTATCTTTTTCTTCCTCTAATTTCTACCTTACAAATTCTCAGTTTGCTGAAATCTGACTATGTTCTTCTCTTTCTAAAAATTCTGCATTATACTTTTTTTAAGGCCATATTCACTCTGCCTTCTTCTTTTACTCTCCACAGAAGTTCCTGTTTTTCAATTAGAATCAAATGACAGTTAGTAATCACCTATTAACTCACAAGCATGTAAACATGTTTGGATACTGTGCAAATTACTCTTCTCAATGGCCAGTGATTTAAAACTCACTCTGACCCTCAGTATAAATCTACTGCTATACCATCCAATAGTCAAAGCCAAATAATATTTTAAAGCTGGAGACATAGTGCCTGATCAGTTTGTATTCTGATTTAAGAAGGCCAAACCAAAGTAGCTAGTTTGAGTAATACATTGGGGTCCCTCTTATAGCAAATAAGGAATTGTGTTTCTGAACACAATTTTTAAAAGGTTTAGGTAGGTTTCCAAAAATGAACTCCTATATCCTGAACTGAAGCAAAGGGAAGAAGATCCCTACTTACTAAGTGATGTCAATGAGAGCAGGGTTGGGCCCTGGGATATTCCCAAAATTGGGTTTACTTCCATGGGAGCCAGACGAGCATGGGGAGACATGAATTTACCTTTAAAAATCATGTCTGCTTCACAGTCACTGAAGCAAGAGATATTAAAAGAAAGGCAGCATTCTTATTGACACAACTAACAAGTGCTCTCCAAGTGTCAACAAAATTCTAGCCAAGCAAACTATTGATCACTGTCTCAGCTCAAAGCACGTCAGCCATTTCACAGACAGGGCCCATCTCTGTCACTTCTGATGCCATAGTTAATGACAAAATTGGTTACTTAAAAGCTTACAAGGAATTTAATATTATGCTTCCAGGACATGAAGGGAACCGTGTGCATCCGCTTGGAGGATATAAGCAGCCATATGTGCTTGAAACGCATTTGATAGAAGACAGAATATTTCATGTGCTGCATCTTAGCTATTCTTTGCTGTTGATTCAGTTAGCATGTTTTAAAATTGTACTGATTTACTGAAGATTTACAAACATAATTCATGTGCAGTTGTCCTATGAATAAGGCTCTAAAACTAATTCAACTACAGTCAAAAAATAAATTGCAAAATAAGTTATCCAATTGAAATCTGCCATCTGAGGCACAGTAATAGAAAACATTTATTATAAAACTAACATATATTTGTGGGTAGAGATGTGTACAGTATTAAACAGCTCTCTGAAAGGAATTTATTCGGGCTTTTGTGAAAGAACATCTTAACTGGGCTAACAGAAAATTACATGTTCAAAAATAATTGTAGGTTCTAAGATTTCCATCTTGCATTCCAGGCTTCTTTTTATCATCCCTTTTGTTTTGGAAGGCTTATGTATTTTAGGCAAACTTTATTCTGCACAGCTGCAGGAGGCCATTTATGGAATCTGGACTTGCGAGTCAGATACTGGAAAGATATAGGTACAATGTGGAAGGAAAGAATGTATCCATGCTTCCATCTATAGATGGAATTTGACAAATTCACTTCCATGGGGCTGCTCAGCTGTGAAAGTCACAGACTATATTACACTGGAGGCTCAAGCCACTCAAAATCAGTGTTTCCTCTTCAAAAGTGAGGGTATTTTGCCAGTTCAGGCTTTCATCAGTGCTCAAGAAGAATTCTTTTAAATGATAGAGAGGTTCATGTCTGTAATTAATAGTGATAGTTGAGTCTAGACAAGCATGTCTGATTAGAGTCGGCCATTGATAGGTGCGATTCCAGCAGATGATTTTCACACAGTACAAAAGGGAGATTTTTGAATTTTGGATAATTTTTTTATATAGCCCCAGCCCCCTTTTCTTCTTCCCAGCCCCCAGGGCAGATAATGAAAGCCCTGAGAAGTAATGTCTCTGGTCCAGATTTCTCCATTTCTGGGGAAGAGGAAAAGGAATAAAGACAGCGGGGGAAAAAAAGGACAAAGATGGAAAACAAGGGGGAAACTTTAGACTGTTTCTACAAGGAACTTGCTTTCCTGAGAAGTCTGACCGCTTGGAACAGCCAGGATTGCTGTCACCAGTGATGGGTAAAATTGTACCCCGTTTCTAGCCAGTCCCTCTGCCTCAGTGCAGGAGCTGGGGTCAGGACAGGAGACTCAGGCCAGCTCAGTCCTCTGCAATCATCTGCAATCAAAATTAAAAGGGTTCAACTTGCACCTATTTGAACAGACAATTCCTCAGCTCAGTGGATGGTTTTGAGCATAGGTTTGGGAAAAGTTCAGCACTACAACAGAATCCAGTGTTTCCACCCTCTTACTATGTCCTTTTATAGCCTTGGTAATAATAAAGGCAATTCAATGGTCTAAGCATTTTTTTGAGTCAGAGCTTATATATCTGCAATACACAGTACATCCCATTACTTCCACAGCTCCTATGTTCTGGGTAACGATGCTTTTAAAAGAGCCATATGGTTACCAAATTGGACACCATTCTAAACTGCTTCCAGCAACTTTAAACCTAAAAAAATATCCTCTTTTTTTGTGCATCTTACCATAAAAATTAGTAACTACTATTTGTCTGTAGAGGAATTTACTACAGCTAATAAGAGTTGGCTTTTAAAAGATATTTTCAATAAATTAATTTTTTTATTTAAGAGTTTTAATTTATAATAATACATAAAGCCTTACTAAGTTAGTTTTCTGACAAGTCTGAATAGGGGCAGAGTATCAGACAGATTTGATTATGATACCAAAATCTCTGCATTGAGAACATTATGCTAAACTTTTTCCCCAGTTCCTTCTTTTCTTTCTCCCATGCAGATGGAGAACACTAAGAAAGTATGTCAAGTCAGCTTGTCAAGCTCCTTAAGAACTCTCAAATGACCTTGCCAGAAAAAAACCACCACCCAGCCCTTTGATACATATTTTAAAACCCTGACTAACCTGCCCCTTCCACTCTTCTGCTTTCTGGCTTCTGCAACTCTGACAGAACCGAGTTCAATATTAATGACTAGCAATCATCTTCAGGCTGTTCGCTTTCCTGCCTTCCACAGTTCCAACACCTCCTTAGCTTGGCTCAGTCAGTAAGATGCTTGCCTTTGTATTGGTTTCTCCTGGGTTCAAGATGAATAAAAAGCTGGGCTGGTAGCTAAGCTAAAAATAAATTCTGATCACTCAAGTACCCTTTGAGATGCACCTGAACCATTGAAGTTGACTTCCCTTGAAAAGGCATGTTATGCAAAGATACCTCGTGTGACTCTCCCAGGATTGTTTCAGTGAAAGTCATGGATGCTTTTTTCACGAAACAAGGTATTTCTTTCTTGAGACACAAATGCAGATCTCTCTCTCTGAATTGCAAGCAGAGAGCAGGTGGCTGGATTACACTGCTATCATTTTTAAAATGCGTAATTAAATCATTTAATCTGATGAACAAAGCTAGCTATTTTTTTGAAAAGAATATAGAGGTGGGTTGGACCCAACAGACTCTTCTGTAAAAGATGCAAATGAAGTACAAGCCTAATTTGCAAAACTTCTGACTACTGTTGGTTTTCAAATCCACTAAACACATTGAATTCTCCAGCTGCCTTTGTGACATCATTTCTGGCAGATAAAGGCCACCTTCAGTTACTTCAAAACCCCGCCCTCCCAATTCCGTTATGGTCCTTCTACAGTCTGGCTTCCATATAAAGGCTTCACAATTAGAATAGTCAAAGATTGTTTTAATTTTAAAATCTAGAAATAAATTTAAACCATTAAATACTGTAGGCTTGAACCAAAGAGTAGATATTCTCACAAATGCGCTTTAGCTTAGTGTTTTTAGACTCCGATTTCCCATGTAAGCCAGGGAGGGAGGCAGCTGGCTGTTTTCATTGATCCACTGCAGAAATTTCTTCCCTCCAATCACTGCAGGAAGACTCTTGGTGTTGTGAGGTTAACATTTGCTTTTGGGATATTTCTCAAAATAACAATTCTGTGGTGAGGACACAGAGCTTCTACTGAGTTCACAAGGGCAAGCTAGAGCTCCTTACTGCAGGATCTGCACAGGCTCTGTGGATACAAGAACCCCAAAGAATACAAAATAAAAACTTTTCTATCTCCAAAATCATAAAAGAGTGTAGGGAGCATTTAAACACCCAAATGCCAAAAGAAATAACATTGAAAAAAAAAAAGTCTAGACAGGTAGAATGGAGAAGGAAAGAGTAAAGACAGATTAACCAATTTTCTTGCAATTTGCACCACATAGTCTAGGACAAATTCTTCTATTTGTTTTTCCCTGCTTGGAAAATGACTGAAATTAAACCTGTGGTGGTAAAGATCTGGAAAAGAGACAGAAAGCATTCCTTCCTTCCTTTGTCTTCGCACTCACTATTTAAATGGTACTCTCTCTATATACTCATTTATATAGTATGTATATATTTATCCATATATATATACCTATACGTTTATATAAACTGAGAATTAGCCCAAAGCAGAAACATGATGCAATTTCTCTACTTTTCATTTTGTGGGTGACAACAACATAAGGATCAGTGGCTAAAGACTCACATCCTCCATGTATACGTAACTAAACTAAGCAACATTTTTCTAATACAACTTCTTTCGTGTAAGAACTCCCTTTAGAAAGATATGAGTGGCTACTTTAACACTTTAGTCAGGGAAAATTTTACTGTGGCCAAGAGTAGTGACCTCTTTGTCAAAAAGAACAACTTACCGGCCAAATAAAATCCATTTCTAAGATTTAAATGAGACAAAGGCAGCACACAGATCTCCATGCAAGGTAGAGTATCACTCTGAGAGTGCATTGCCTAGTCTCCATTCTGCCTTCTGCAAACAGACTATCCATAATGTAGGAGAAATTTTACAGTGAAAGAGAAATGATCCTTTTCTTTGTAAAGAGACAGGAATCTTTAACAGATGTAAGAGTGTTTGTATCGCTTCAAGGTATCCACATGTGATTTTAGATTGTGTAAAACGATTTGTGTTCTTGCCCAGAGTCAGACATCTCAGTAACACAATGAACAAGACAGTTTTAAAGCATGTCAGTTCAAAAATCTTTTTGCAGTATTTTGCCAGGATTTGCCTTTTTGTTTTTTCTCTTGGGAGGACAGAGAGTCACGAGGCCTCTGAAAGTGGTAGGAGCATAAGTTCCATTTGAAGTCAATAGGATTTGTAATCCTAAATCCCTCAACTGCCTTTGAAAAATCTCTCGGTGGATTTATGCCTTGACAAAAAACATCATCTTCCTCTTTCACACTGAAGTGCCATTTCCATAAAGACAGAGAATCTACACTTTTCAGGTCTAACATGTATAAGCCCCCAATGATATTCCTGCAAGCTTCCTACAGACAATACAAAGAATATGTTTGGCAATGAAATATAAAAATAGATGTAAAGTGAAATTTTCAAAAGCACCTTCAGACTCCCAATGGGTATAAACACTTTAGTAATTTTTGAGATTTAAATCTTTGATCAGGAAAGCTGCTCCCTTTTAGGACTCCTGTTCATAAAATAAATCACTGCCAAAGCTCCAATTGAAAGCAAATAAAGAAAGCCTTGGGGTTTCCTCTCCTCTACTGGTCTCTCACTTATCTAGTTCCCCCTTCATTCATCTGTTCACAACTTCCTTTCTCCTTCTTAAGTGATTCACTCTTTCTTCTCAGTTGTGATACAATTTCACAAGTATAATTTCATATTATATTATATTCTTTTCATATATGATTTCCAGAGGCATAAAATTTTTTTTTCTGTAACATGAATTATTTTTAAGCAGTTATTAAAAAATTAATAGGTACCTCCTATTAATTAAAAGGGCACCTCCTACAGTTAGGCAACATTGATATCAACTACTATTCTATAACCATTATGTCTGGCTACAGCCCCACAACACCAGAATTAAGTCATGCCTGGAGAAGGCCATATAATTTCCAATTTCTTGTTTCTCTCTATGTACCACACCGTGACTGTTTCATCATGAACCCTTTTTTTTTTTAAAGAAAAAAATTTAAAATATCTGCCTGCTTAATAATTTGCCTAAGCAATTTGCTTGCAGAAATACCTTTTCTCAATATAAAATCACATCAATGATATATCCGAATAGACACTTCATGTTCTGAAGGCCAAAGGAAGCTCTCACACTCTACTGGAATGCCACTCAACTTTGAGCACAGGATCCAAAAGACAGAATAACTGAAATTAATTTGTACTGTAGTTACTGTGTATGCAAAAATTCCTTTCTATATGACTTTAGGATAATATCTGTTAGAAAACTCTATGAATGTCAGAGCAGAAGTATATTGAAACTTATGGAATACCATTATGAAGAAAATTTCCAGGCACTGCTGTTATGCAATTTAAAAGGCATGATGTCCAACGAACCAAAGCGAGTCAAAGAAATCCAGGATCCTAAAAAAGCCTTAAACAATAAAAAAAAAAAATTCTACTATCTACCTCTGATTTTACAGCTGCAATATCATCACCTCATGTGTTCTCAACCAGGAGTTATATGAGCTTCACTGAATGTTACAAACAGGAAAAATGAGAAGCTGTCAAAAGGCAAACAGAGAAGCCAAGCGACCTGTGCTGTTTATTGTGTGTTGTTATCCTCCACAAATCAAACAGCTGATAACTGGCACTACCAAATCAAAAGAAGCTGTGCAAAATGAATTGTTAAAATTTGTCCTGAAGAAAATAAGTTCTACAAAGCTTTAAGAAGAAATGGAATATAAGACTGAAATGGATTCATATTATGCTTTTTGAAGTTGTTTTGGTATGAACTGTTATAGAATCTTGGTGTCAGAGCAACAAATATAACAAATATATATTCTGATTCTAAGGACAAAATTATGGCATGTTATCAGCTCACACTCCTTTTGTATCCGCCTTTCAGAGGATCAGAAATCTGCTGAGATTTCTTTGCATACAGTGTTTTTTACTGAAGTGACATGAACTATCAAACACAACTCATCACACCTGGTAGTGACAGGGCTACTGGTGTTTCCAGTGACATTGATATATGGTATCTACAATAAATGCCTCTTACCATCCCATCTAAAAAGTTTGCTGCTAGTGAGGAACACGAAGCAGAGAATGCTTGATATAGAGTGTTCTTTTTCCTGGCATGTCTGTGTTGCCAGTGCTATCCTAGACACAACAATTAGAATATATTTTATTGGTGGTTTTTTTTCCTATCCTTCGGTGCTTGGCCTGGAAATTGTTGAAGTACTGCCATAACTTAGCAACTCACCCAGACAAAGTGCAAAATGTCATTTACAGAATCTTCATCTGAATCAGCAGCATAAACACAACACACATTTGTTTTGAAAACCAGTCATAAAACTTATACATTACATCTGACTTCAAAGAATTGGCCCCTTGAGTGTTAGAAAATGCAGTAATTACATTTATGGCATTTGTTTAGCATCAGTTTTTAACATGAAAGAAAATGTACATGAAGATACCTGTTCTAAATTGCTTGTTGGAGTGAGATTCATGGTTATAGACAAGCTTTCTAAGCATATATGTAATCATTGACTATAAGCTGGAATGGATGGGGATTTAAAAACGTGGCTGAAAAATAGAGAGATGAGTCAAACCCTTAGACATAAACCACCTCAGGCTGTAACTAAATTGGGAATGAGATGCAAGTATAATATAGCTCTTCACTAACACATGGGACAAACAGAGAAAGGCATAAAGTATATGTGAATATCACAAAATAGCAGAAGACAACCACAAAAGGTGCACTAACTTTACCTTGATCAAAAGGCTTGTTTGGATTCCAGTTTCTGAAATAATCATCCTAAATGGGAAGGAAAAAAAAAAGGAAACTCAGGAAAGAGATATTTTCAGTACAATATAATATAACTACAAATGCATCAACTCATCTTTTGACTGTATTTAGCTCAAATCAGATAAAACTATCAGCAGGTTATGTCCTAAGCAGTAGTAAATGCTTCAATTCAGCACCTCAAATTTTTCTTCTGAATTGCTTTTCAAATTGTGCTTGTTATTAAATATTTTCTGATAAATCTGTATTATTTCATATCACTCTACAACTTCTGATAATAAAGACAACAATATATTGTCCATGTAAGATGATCCACACCATCCTGGTGTGGTAGAAGGTCAGCAAAGTAAATCCAAAAATGCTTATATTCATTTGGATATATAGAAATCACACCACTGTGAATGTACAGAAAAACAGCAATAACACTGTAAACATTATACTTAAAGTACAAGAACATCTAGGAGCACTTGCAGTGAGTACTTTTGTCACTGTTCCCACTATTATATTTTTAAAATCTTCTTAGACCTGATGTAAAGGTATTATCCTGCCAAGAGGCTTGTGGTTCTGTTTTACATAATTCTGATTGGAATTTAAAATGGAGAAGGTAGGAACTGCCACGAGTGCCTGGCCAGATGATTATTCTCTTGCAAACAAACTTCTCTGCAGAAAGAATGGAAAACTCTTCCTTGTGTTGGATCAGTTTGTATTCTATATTCTATGTACTTAGCAAATATTTACCTGAAGGAAAAGTTTCCCTCACTTCAGAGTGCCATCAACCCTGTTCCTGAGGAACTGGGATTCAAGCCCAACTGTTATATTTAGTTCCAGCATATTCTGTATATCTCACTTGTGTCCTCTTTGAGGCAACATAACAACAGAATAATGTATTTGAATTGTGAAAGCATGGAAGATTTCTAAAATGCTGTGATATTTTTCCTGCATTTATTTCTTTTTTAAAATCTTTATTTCCTTTTTAATATATCTGGTATTCTGTATTCATTTCTTGAGGGCTGCCACTGAAGAGGTGTCTTCATCGGCCTGTCCAGAATAACATTTAGGTTTCTTTTTCCTATCAGGAGGATAACTGAAAACCCACCAGTGTGAATAAGACACCTAAATTATGTATCCCATAGGGCTTTCTTTACCATATATCTCCAGGATACTGAATTTCACATTCTCTCATTCTATCTCGTCACCCTAATCTGGAACATTGTGGAGATGTGGAAGCCAGCATGTCCTACTTTTTGGGTTCAGAACAGCCCACAAGCTGTTACAGGAAGAGTTGGGACTCTCCATGCCCTCACTGAGCACCAGTAGATACACCTTAGGGCAGCACGTTCCTTTCTGAGCCTCACGGCTGGCTCAAGAAGCAGAAAAACTAATGCTTACAGCATGGAGAGCTGTGGGCTGCCCCCCTGCTCTTCCTTCTCTGCTCTGGGGCAGGCAAGGACAGACAAACACTCCCTGTAATGAAGGGGCTGGATGTGATTCTGCAGGACCATCAGGAGGAAACGTACTTCCTTTCTCCAAGTATATTCATGCTCAGTGCCTACACTGGCTTCATGAACATTGAAGATGTTCCACAGTAACAACAAAGATTATTATTCATAATTTATTTCAGATACATCAAAAGTATCTACACTTTTTCTTCAGAAGTACCAGAAATAGAATCACAGACTTGCCTTTGAATTCCACAGCTTTGTTAATACTAAAAACCCCTCACTATTCTACAACACATTGTAATTGATTATGATGTACTGGTAAGTTCACCAAGCATTAATCACTTTTTAGAATGTGTTGGGTTTTAAGCTTTTTGAGCAGAATAATTTTTTTTTCCAGCAACAAATTTTTATTTTTTTTGGCCTGCTTACATTTTTTTCCTAGGTGTTGCTTTGCTGCTGGGTTTGCAGCATCAGAAACTGTTAAATAATTCAACTCCCAAGAAATAATTCTTATTCTGTTGGCATATGGAACCAGTTTTGAAATAAGGCTTGGAAAGGGGGTTTATCTCAATTTCAGTGTCAAAGGAATATTTTACAGAAAACGCACCTTCCTCACAAAAAAACCCCAACAAAACAACAAAAAAACCCCCACACCATCTCTTCTATAAACCTATTCTTTTTCTCCTTCATGCATACCTGTTTAGTATTCCTTTTTGAAAATTGAAACTATATTTATTTTAGAGTACCCCTGAAACTATAATGTGATAACATTGGAAAATACATAAGAAAAAAGATGGAAAAGACCTTAAAAAGTAAAATAGAGAAAACCTTTGAGATTTTCAATATATAAAACTCATTATTATTTATAAGAGTAAATAATGACTACACATACATTAGAGTAATAAGGTCAATAGCAGTTGAAATAACTTATGGCAGTTGGACAACAGGAAATACAGCAGTAGAACTGTAACTGCATCGTGATGGCACCGTAAAGGTAAAATTCACCCCGTAGATATGGCTGAGCAGAAAATCTATGTCTCATTTAAATACCACCTAAAGCTCTGACTTGAAAAATGCACAGGGCTTCACGCTAGTGCTCTGCAAGGTGCTGAAATTTATACATTAACCTGAACTGACTTTTGTTAGGAGGAGAAACTACTAACATCTCCGAATGGACACCATCATTTCACTGCAACTTCCTCCAAAAGAAAACCAGCACACTGATACAACAATGGACAGTGCCTAGTCATGACACTGATTTCCAGGCATATATCATTATGTATAAAATACAATCAGCTTGATTAAAGAGATTTAACATTCCCATTCAATAAAACACCTACTTGATAAAATTGACTGCACGGAAATCCATGCATTTCAGAGCTTTCTACTAGGACAGGTACTAATATGCTTAAAATAACTTATGCCTGCTGTAACGTATGAAATTTAGATCATGTTAATATTAACATGTTAATAAATGAGCATTAACACATTAATAATTAACACGTATCAATACATTTCATTTATAACAATATTAACAGTTGATCATAAGAGTTCAAAGTAAAATATGAATTATGATACTTTGTAAATACTTTTGTTCAATCTATAGATATTTACAAGTTAAAAGTGAAAAACCTACCTCAACTTCCTGAATGCGCAAGCATTACAAATGAGAAAAGAAAAAAGAATGAAATAAAACAATACAGAAATATGTTAACATTCATCAGTTTTCTCCTCGGTGGCCTTTTAAATGTGAAATCACTTATTTCAGATGACCCTCACCTCCAAATGAAATAATTGTCTCTCTTTCTTTTCTGACCTTTCCACCTTTGCTGTCAAGGCCCAGTTTTCATCTGCTGCACTATTAACCAGCTGCCATTCTATTAGCACATTTCTCTCTTGTGGAGCACCCAAAAAAGGCAATTTCAATTCCTTTTGGCAGACAAAACCACCAGAAAGTGTTTTTCCACATACTCAGCTGTTACATACCTGATATAAGAGAGAATTAATTTTTTTTCCCTAGCTGACTTTAAAGACTTTTGGCTTGATGGACTTTGAAGGGAAGGCAAAACCAGGCATGAATCCATTTCAATACAACAGGTGACAGCAACCAAGAAATATTTTTGATGAAACAAATATTTAAAAATATCTTTCTCCTTGCATAGAATTCACACTTCAAAGGTTTTACCTATGGTTCAGTGGCTGCATATTACTAAGTCAATCTTTTAATTAACTGAATGGACCCTGCACACATAAAATCATGCATGAAAAGAGAATTCATACCACAAACCAAAACCCTTAACTCAACACAGCACTATATAAATGTTTTGTATTGGCTTGCTCTCTGCACACAGCCTGGAATAAACGTCACCCCCAAACCATAGAAGTTGCCCATCCCTCTCGCAGAGACCAGCTCACTTTTGACAACTTCTGACCTAATTCAATTGCAAGACTTGGGACAGGATCTGTCTTTTCAGGTTTATATCCACTCATCCCTTAACATCATGGAATCCTACTTCAAGATCTTATCCTCAGGAAATTTAACTGAGAAATATGTTATAATCATAACAAATGAAAAATGTTAGCAAAGCAAATATAAGTTTCCAGACTTGGGTCTCATCTTTTTATTGCATTTTTATTATTTTGATTTGAGCAATCAAAAAATGAGATTGATCATGAGAAACATGATTTTAAGTGATTAAATCTATTTTCCTGTATCATACTTAACGAATTATTGTTTCTTAACAAGAGCAAAATATTCTTTTATCATTCAGTACCTAGGTGTCAAGTCCAGCCAACTTAGATTGATAGGCCATCAGCAAAGTCAATCAAGAGAATGATTATATGGTAAACGAAGTATGCCAAGGGCATACTAAAAAGCATTAGTTTAAAAAGCTCACAAAAACTTTCTTACAGGCAGAACTACCAAAAAATCTCATTCATCAGAATTCATAGATTAGGTTCTGATTTGCAGAAATCAAACCTTGAACCTGATGTGGGTCTGACACAATTTCCTGTTGGTCATATCAGATAATCAGCAAACATTAATGTACTGGCTTTAGGGTCAATTTCTATGTGACTGCTCTTCTCTCCTATTACCCTCCATATCACTGCAATAACAGTAGAGTTAAAAAAATAAATAAATATTAAAACCAAACAGATTTATCTTCTTCCCCCACCAACCAAGAAACAGCAGCTTCTTGCTCTCCTGAATTATTTAAGTTACTTCCAACAAACCTACTTGGTTGTCACTCTTTGGTTTAGTTATTACCAAAGATTTGGTATTTTGGAAGAGTTAACAAAGCACAGTTAATTTAACAAACAGGCATTCACTTTATTTAGTTGTCAAAGAGAAGCTTTTGCAAGATGCACTTATTTATAAATAGAGCCAAACATTAGCTAAATGGATGCATAAATATTTATATTTTGTTGCATTAATCGAGCATGTAAGTTATTTATATGAATCAAGCAGAAATGAGATGCTGACTGAAAAAACTCCATAGAAAATCTCCTTTATTTTGTACCTTTCTGAATGAGCTGAGTTCAGTTTCCTCCCTGAGGCCTGGGAAGACCATACAGAGCTGGATAAGCCCACATGAAACCCTCATCACAGCTCCTTCCTGAAACTCATATCCAAAGGGCATAACCCCAAGGACTGTCAGATAACCTTTTGGAGATAATCTTCATTTCCAGTTCCTCCCAGCCAACAAGAACTTAAATTTCTAAGTATCTCCAGGAGGGATGTTTATTAACACTGGTTTGTAGCCTGCTTAGTATTTTCCTCTTCCATTCTCCATCTATGATTAAACCTTTTACCCTCATAAAGACCAGCTGGGAAAAGTGGTAATTACCAGCTCATTGCTTTTTTAAAATTAGCTCCAGAACGATGCAGCTGCATTTTCTGCCTCTCTACCTTGCAGAAGATCATTCCAATACTGAGCAGTGTGAAAGCACCAGCTGCTGCTTGCTAAAGTCAATCTAGCCTGTATCATAAATATCTCCCCAAGGCCTAGTGCCTTTTTTAAGCAAATAGTTTGTGTCAGCAAATTACACATTATTTATTTATTTAAGAGGAAGAGAAAATATTTTGCCCACCGAATACTTCAGTGAATAAAGATTTTCCTGTGGTAGCTCATGATCAGCAGTGTCAATAGTGGATTCCAAACTCCTAAGCATGTTAAGACTTCTCTAACCACCTCCAAGCTTGTTCTCTCCTGGGAATCAGAGTATGCATCCAAACATGATGCTTTTGCTTAGTGAATTGATAGTGCTTGTGGTGTGGATATTTCGTTTCCAATCTGGCAGGGTAAACCTTTGAAAAGTTTAGTAATAACTAAACCCAGAAAGGGCAGGAGTGAAGGAGCTTACTTAAAGAGCAAGCAACATGAAGTGGTGAGACTGAAAGAAGCACTCCAGGCTGAAGCAGTACAACGTGTAATGAAAAGACTGAGGATAACAGGACCTCCCTAGAATACTGTAGATAAGTCATTAATAAAAAAATAATGAAATGCTTTAGTTTAGAATAAGAACAAGTGTAGTACAAAGGGTACGTACATATAATCATATATAATGCTAAATCCATTAATACCTGTTTATTAATAGCAATGTAAAGTCCATAAATACACATCCAGATAAGTCCTCAGATCTGGATGACATAGAAAAGATCCTTGACCATGTATTACAATCTTGATGTCCAATGAGACTCAAATTCTCAGCGTGTGTACTTGTTCCTCAGCTACCACAAACACACAAAATACTTTCTTCCGCTTAATGTGGTCTACCTTATTTTCATAAATTAAAAGGCTTTTTGGATGATTGTTGGGGTTTTTTATGCTATATTAGGAAAGGAGATTTGTCACTTCCTGTCTGGAAGACTTTTTCAGAAGTTTCCATAGGCAATACTAAAAAAGTGGCAAGCAAAACTTTCAGCAAAGGCTTTCTTTACTCACAGTCACAATGATTCATTGGGATGGCAAAAATTTCAGAAATGAAATAACAAAAAGTTGAAAAATAATTGAAAAATAAGTTGCCACTGAGTCCTTGTCAGCTAGAATAAGAATCCTCATTATTTGGAACTCAATCATATCGCCTTTTGCACAGAAATCTTCCAGCTGCTCTATTGTTATTTTGATAAAAAGACAAATATAGTAAGAATTAAAAATAATTCTCAAAAAACCCAAACCCACTCTTTGTTTATCCGTAAGACTGAAGCCAGAGGGTATGTCTACAATGTTGAGGGCAAACAGATGCTCATTTACTCTGCTTGTGCTTCAAGCAGGATGAATGAGTGCCAGCTGTGAGCCAGAAGCGATAGAGCTGCTTTAGCACAGCTCTGTGCCAGCACACACAGCTGATGTATTTGGGTGGCTGGAACAATCACACAACTGTCTGCACTGCCTTGTGCTAAAACACCTAAAACTGAGAAAAAAGCCCTGGTTTGATTATTCTTTGATGGTCCTTTTAACAGACTAACTTTAGACATTATCACTTTTGCCTCACCTCTTCCACTCATTAGCATGTGCTAAAAAGCCTCTTATCTCTGCCCAGAGTTAAATAATTCTCACTAACTTCATTTTCATCAAGTTTTTCCCCACTTTACTATGTCCCACCAGCCTCATCAGGTTATGCTGAAAGCTCTCACAAGCCCAGAAAGGTAAAACTCAGGAGTCTCCCATGGCATAGGCTCACTGACCCTTGCTGTGTTGGATGTGCTGTACCGTCACAGATGCTACAACTCCAAGACCAGACTGAAACAGAACATTATTTGGT
>BJBW01007841.1:101088-117033 GCA_004320125.1 Scolopax mira
CAACTTCAACTGCCATGACCTTTGCAAAGGGCCCCCACCGTGCCTCTCGGAGAGGCAGCAAGTGGAGGGAGGAATTAGGACAGAGGGAAAACAGTCAGTGGGATACTCTTAACAAGGCCTGAGGATCAGAAGTATCACAGTGATGATTTACTGTCTCAGCTGAAACAATTTCCTCAGGCAATCAGATCCTGGGGCAATCTGCAGAGAAGCTCAATAGTTACTGACCCCTGAATAAATGTGCAAGGTCCTACTCTCTCCAGCATTGTTTCCCAGACACTTGAGAGTTTCTGATTTCTCTGGTTACTCTATAACACTCCGATGCCTACAGCATGTTTATGCAAATCCTTACTTAACCAGAACTCCCCATCCATCACAACAAACATGGTTGATTCAGCTTCTGAACTTCAGGCAGGGTTCCCAGTGCTAGACAGTAAATTAACTTGAAAATCACTTATTCAGAACAGGACTGTGTGGGAAGGAAGGTGTAGGTGGCACACAGGAGACAAGGAAAAGGAAGAGGAAAACACTGGAATTCTGAGACAAAGAGAAGTGAATCTCCACAGGGTGGCCAAGGCAGCAAGAGGTTCAGATCGGAGCAGCTGTTGTGGACTCCTCACCAAGGAGGTCTCACCCCACTCAAGGAGCCAAATCTAAGCAAGGAGGTACAGGAGAGCAAAGCTGAGCACCCTCATGGGAGGCCAAAGCACAAACATATTTCAGCAAAATAAGCTTGACAGGTCCTGCTGATGAAACGATACTTGGTACTTGTATTATTGGCCATGGAATTTATATAACCCAGTTAGAAAACTAAGGTCTGCCATGAAACATACTCAAGTCAATGGAGTTACATTGGAAAATACAGCCAAGACCAATGGGTTTTTTACTTCTTAGGTAGGAAATACACACACCCTCTTCCCCATGAGCTTTGCGTAGGTTCTTAGTTTGACCCAAGAAGAACTACTTAAACTGTGCAGCAGCTTCAGCACAGAACACAGATAAAAACAGCCCTGGGAATCATTATCTCCCATTTTGATCAACCGAGGAGCACCCAGTCAAACTGGAAGCGAGAAGCAGAGCCAAAGATTACAGAAATATGTTCCCCCTCCTTCCAGGTGAAATTCCTTAAAGCAACATTACTTCTGATCTCTGAACTAACACTACGTATGAATTAGCAACTGGGGAGAGAGTCTAACACTGAATCCAGGGATCCTTAGAAGGTTCCAACCAATGCGCAAAATAACATGAGTGCCTGCTGCAGGAATTGAAGACTCCCAAGTTGAGAACCTGGCCTAGTGCTGTTTTCTCACATGATTATTTGCTTGCTTTCCACTTATCAAAATCACTGTGCCTTTATCTAAGATTATTATTGTGAATATTGCTGAAGAATGCCCCCCTGCAGGTTCTCTCTATAGAGTATTGTTAATAAATCATATTCTCAATAGGTGTTATATTTAAAACATATCTTGAAAGGAGAGCTACTAAACTCTTTCCACATCTTAATTTTCGTTCAAAGACTCAAATTACATACTTTGAATGCAATTGTTTTTAGGCAGCTTGAAAGCCAAACACATTAAGCTTGAAGGTTATAAAGCCATTGGCAATGTTACTTCACTTGCAGTATCCTTGTTGCTCTGAGAGGACATTTGCAGTAGCTGTTTGTGACAGATTCAATGGCCCTTTTTAGCTGAACATTTGGGGGTTGTATCTGGAGAACAACATCCGCATAAAAGAATCCTCACGCTACCAGGGCTTTCACATATGAGAACAGTGAATAACAATTTGCATAATGATTAAATACATAGAGCTATTTCTTGTTTTATTTTACAAGAGGTCTTCAGAAATCTAGAAATCTGTTTTGAGTCATATGATTTATTTTTTTTTAACTTACTGTTATGGGAATAATCTCATTATGAGATAAAGCGATAGTTCTCCTAATATCAAATTTATAAAATAAAAGTTATTAATAAAACCATACTAATATTCCACACAGACATATAAATCCCAGTGGTTAAAACATACAAGGGAACAAACAGCAGTTGAATAAAATCATGTTATCTAACTTTGATATTGAGTGACACAATTTTCTGAGATCTATACTGAAAGTTAATGTAGTTATTATGTTCTAAATCTTTAGAATTACTTCTTTAAATGCATAACTAATGTCTGGAAAGAGACTGTATGAATTATATTGAATTATGAGCAATAAACAGTCCCTGGGAGCATACATGCAAAATGTAAAAACACACGGTTTTATTTCATTTGTAGTTTCAAGAAAAATCTATCCCCAAGTATTGTTGAGAAAAACCTTTGCAAGACGTGAAATCAAACCATCCCTGCTGCTGTGGCAAAAGACAACTTTGCAGCCCTTTCCTCAGTATTTGAAATTACTTAGAACTGCAGCATGAAAAAGCAGTCATGGTCAAGTAGTCTATGAAATAACCAATTGCTGATTGTGTGAGACATTTGTACATATTTTCAGATCAGAAACTGTATGAGCCATTAGAAATGTGTGCTTTCCATTCCAGTTTATAATATCATTTGGTTAATAGTCTCTGGCATTTTATCCATTCTAAGCAAAGAGAACACAACATCAAAAATCATTACAGAAAACTGACAGCAAGCTTCATGGAAACCAAACAGCTAAATACTTGCAGCAGCTGCTGCAAACAGAAATCCTGTCCTCCCTCAAGAAAGCACTTCTCATTTTGTTTATCACCAACAACTTGATCAAATAGTCAGCTATTTTAAATACTTGATCGGTTTATAAAAGTTATCACGTGATGAGGTTTTCCATAATAGTTGGGCCTTTACAAAAAGTAAAGTCCCTCCTGACTTGGTTTTGTTACTCACAAACTTGTGTTATTTCTACCCACTTCCTAAAAAAAACCAGGAGGTGCATGAATGTAACATTTTACTAAAGGTGTCTCATTAATCTCTTAAATGGATGAAATAAAACAGATTACTCTGAATACTAAGAAACTAATTTTTAGTGTCAGCTGTAAAGTATCAATAACAAAAAGTTGCCTTTCATAAATGATTGCTACTTGCCATCTGGTTGAAGCAATAATATTTTGGAGAGAAACAGTTTTTGTCAGAATTGTATTTCAAAAGATTTATCTCAAATAATCAATAAAAAAGAAAAAAAAAAGAAAAAAGTAAGATAAAAAGGCCAAAGAAACAAAATATTCAAGTCCATGCAAAAGATAGCTAAACTGCAGTAATGGTTCCAGTGGGATTTAAATGCCAAGGCTGTTAGCATCCGCAGTGAAAAGATTTCCATATGCATTGATCCTATTTTTTTTAGTGGCAGACAGCACCTGACTGCCCAATTTGTGCATAATCTGTTCTCAAGAAGGCCGCAGAACACTGTCCAAAGGCAATTTCACATCCATGCTCAACATTTTAATCTCCATAAGTCACACTAGAGTTCCACCTGCACTTGCAATGAAAAAGATGATCTAATAGCTTAATTTGCACACCTGTATTTGTGAAAGAGTCCAAACCAAAGGCAACATCGTAATTACCAGATAAGGATCTTATTCCATTTGACCACTGTGACCATCTTAGTATCCTCCCCTCAAGGAGGGAGATGTGACCCCTCACAGCCTCTACAGCAGGTCCAGAAAATGACAGAATAATCAATATTGTTCCAACCCTCTCATCCTGCTTAAATATCCCATATGAATAGATAGATTTAGTTAGATAACTACATTTCTAAATATCCAGAGACATTATGACTTACCACTTTCAGATAAGCTCATAGAGTTCATCCCACAACTACTGTCGCAGAAACATTAATATATCAGTTACAAATTGCTATACTAACAAATACTATTATGCCAGTTATGTTCAAACCATCCTTCCATTTCAGAATCATGACAAACAAGTGAGCAGAAAGACTCAAACATGCTATATGGGTGCCACATAACTTCAGAAACTTTTGCCATTTAATTTATTCTTTTATTGGCTCCTGGTTTATCCTTTAAATTCTTAATTGGGTACATAGGGAGTTTCAGACAGTGCACTCTCCATAAATAATATTCAGCGTGAACACTGTCACTTACTGACACACGTTCAGAGCTGCTCAGAAAATGATAAATTAAAAAAACGAACTGTATGTTGTTCCATATAGTTCCATAAGTGTGATTATGACAATAAAGACTCAAGCTAAGTTCTTCTGAACAAACTGAGAAAACTAAGTGACCTTTGTTTGTTTGCAGGAGCATGTTCCTTGGATCACAGACAGACATCTGAAAGTCTCCTGTAGGGAGATATAATGCACTCTTGAACTTGCCAGAACACGCGCCTCTGTACGTCAGCGCTAAAAGGTCAGTATGTAATGGGCTACGGCATGGAATGAACAATGACATGAGAAAGTAAGATGCAGCAAAACTTTATTTTGCAATCTCAGGAACCTTCTGACCAAGTGGGCATGGCTCAGGAGAATATACAGCTCGTAGATCTTAAAAAGGCATTTTTGAACTGTTCTGCTGTAAACAGAAGTACGTTCCTGATCTCCAGACATTACAGTTGCTCACTGTTAAGGGGATTAAATCATGAAATAAGTCAAAAGCAAACTACACCAGCATTTTAACAAAGAATAGAACCCCAAAAAAACAGCATCAAGACATCTGAAGAGTACTGAAGAGTATCTGAAGAAGCAAAGTTTTCTTAAGGAACAAGAGAACATTTGAATTTTAATCAGCTGTAATTTTACACCTGAGGTCTAGTACAACTATTTATTTAATTCTAACAACTTAGAAAATAGTTCAAAGATGTAGTATAGCTAATTTCCAAACCTCAGAGATGTAAAATCAGAAGAAATAAGTATCTTAGAGAGCAGCTGCATCTACAGAATATAAGATTAAATAAATGAGCTGAAGATCTCCAGAAACATGAACCCTCCTTCCAGCTCACATTTATTATGAATTTCACACATTTATTAAGATTACAGTGAATAAACCTCAACATTAATCTCTCATTCTTAAAACATTTGTCTGTTCAACAACACACACATTTTAAGCTAACTCTTTTCCTTGTTCCATGGACTATACTACAAAAAAGGTTTGAGGCAGATGCTTTACAAATAATCTAAACAGTTCTAGAAAAAAATATTTTTTTTCTTTCTGTCTTTAATGACCTAATTAATTATTATATCCCTTAAGTGCTCTTCATAAACAATTTTTCACGCTGCTCAACTAAAGTCTCGACTTTATTCATGAGTGTCACAAGCAATGGAAAAATGGGACTGGCCTGGTTCTAAGTGAATTAAAGAAAGTCAGGAATGTGAATGCTCAGCTGCAGTGATACTCATTTAGATTTTTACCTCGCTTGGCATTGTCGTTTCTGAAATTGTATTTTGGCAGATTCCAGGAATGCTGTCAAGCCATTTGTCAGCTCAGTCAAAGATAATATGAGCTGGTAGAATATTTCAACAGAGGTGAACTCATTTTCACAAACATATTTTGAGATGTGTTTGTGAGGGAAACTGCAACCTGGAACGAAGAGACAAAAATTCATCCAGATGAAAAATATCATAGAGAATTTTAATACCAGCTTTAATACCAGCTTGAGAATTTTAATACTGCCCTATATGAGACTCTCCAAAATCTCCCAGTTTGTCTAGTCCTCAGAAAATTATGGTTAACCACAATGTCTCTTAATGGAGGCATTAAGGCTGCCACAGCTTTACAGTGGATGCTTAAAAGGAAAACGAGTCCTTAGCACCAGCCTGGAGGCTGCATGCACTTGTTTTCATGTTAGAATCCTGCAATCAGTTAATAAAATGCAAATGAGGGTTTAATGTATTGATTGTTTTGCAATTTGCACAAGCAGGTTTGCAGATGTATGTTACGAAAGGGAAGAACACGTGTAACAAGGCTCCTACAGCCTAGATTCTGATATCTCCATCAAGAGGCAGCACGGTGTCCCAGGGGTGGGTTTGCAGAATAGAAATTCATGGTGAGAATCCAATCACTGCTCTACACAGGAAGTTCACACTTTGTTTCAGAATGCCCCTGAACTGATCTCTTGGTCATTAGGTAGCCATATCTCAAAGCATGGCTGATTTCTCCTTTCATCAATAAGGAATCCATTTCACATGCTGTGCAGTACAAATAACACTACAGTAACTGGAGACAACTGGGAGACTTGCTTCCATGGCATACTTTGATGCAAACAAAAATGCTGGGGAAGAAATGTCCTATGCTCACTGTACACTAATTTTAAGACCTTTGAGGACCAAACGAGATCCTGATTACATATTGGATGATTAAGAGTTCTAAGTATATGAGCTGGACTGTTGTGGGCTGAGCTGACTAACTTACAAACTGAAGAGAAAGTGATGGGAAAGTATGACACTCTCCTGGCTTGGGTAAGGGATGAATCTAGAAAGTGAAGTATAACACTGTAGCATGAGGGCAAATAGGGACCTCAAGAACCAGTTGCCAGTAGACCATATTCTGGATTTCTTAATAATTCTTTTGTATATAACAGACTATCCTCTGAGAATACATCTATAGTTCACCTCCAAGAAAGACTGATACATCCTGAATTTTGCTGGAAGGCATCATTATACATCTGTAACTATCCTTTCAAAAATCAAGTCTCATTAATCATGACAAGAGCCATTAAGAATGTGAACATAATGGCCACAATGAGTCTCACATCTGCTCAGGACGAATAAAGATACACCCCACACCGGCATCCCTGCATGATCCAGTACTGCTTTATTTGGCCATGTTACAGTCAGTATAATCCCCTCTTCCCTATATTACAAATAGGTTACAAAAATGCAGCCTTTCATTTTTAAAAAGCTCACACTATGTCAATACACTGAGACATCTATAATCATATTCAATATTCTGTGTGATTCTTTGTGACTGTAAGGTGTGACCCTACACTGGGTTTTCCTGGCTACTGTATCTGTGTGATTATGTTTTCAACTGCAGTCTTTTCCCTTCATTCAAAACTGTCTCCATTTACTGGTTTACAGGTTATTGTATCTAGTTTTGCATGGATAATCTAAAATTCCTGCCTCAAAAAATCATCAAAATCTCAAAAAAATGTGGGGAGGCAAAAGGTCATAAATCTTCATAATTCTGTATTCTAAGACCTTCAGCATCTTCTGAGTACCTCTTCAAATTTACAGCTTTTGTCCTGAAGGTTTGTACTAACACTAAAGAGAACTGCACAATTACCCATATATCTTTTATTTCTTTCTGCAAGGTTCATTGGTTCTACATTTTACAAATGCTGTAAAGATTTCTCTGCTGATGATTCCAGCAGCACAAGGAGGGTTTACTGAAGATTGTTAGCAGCTGGTTTTGTTCTGTGCCTACTGCTTCAACTTTAGTATGCAACTCCCTAAAAGAATTCTCATTACCTGTGTTTCTTCACCTTGGCTCAGATTTTCTTCTCGGTTTTGCACTCAATCAGGAAAAAAAAAATTCTGTCACTAATCTGTTAAACTTTTTCCAACTTCACACTGGTTTTCAGCCACCCATGTAAAATTTTTTAGAAACCGACAATTTGCAGTTACAAAAATTTCTCAGGATATGCACTAAGTTGTTGGTGATTTTTTATTTCCTCCTATTATGAACTTATTCTGGCTTTTTGACTTTTTGCAACTGGCATCTCCAATGTACTCTCACTTATTAACTTTCACACTAGCATTTCTTCAAAATGTTTTAGAAAAACAAATCCTCTTCTGCTTTCTATTTCACTTCTGTCATCTAGATACCATGATTTCTCCCTGTCTGTCCTGATGCATTTGATGGATTCTCACTAGGGTTTCTGTCTCCTATATGTCCTTGATATCTTTAATTACCTATTTCTCTTTGTTTACTTTGCACTCACTGGGACAGATTATATTCTCTGTATATCAGTATAAACCAGGAGTACGTGAACTGAAATTAGCAGACTAGGACAGACATAAAAGTGATAAAAATGAGAGCAGAATATGGACTAAAGTATTAATGCCTAATTTAGTTCTATACAAATAACAGAAAATCATGCTGAGCATTTACAATGCTTCCTCCTAGCTTAAGCATCAGATTTATTTCTGAATATATTGTTCACCTGCAGCAACAGTATTGGCAAAAGCACATGATTTTTCATGCTGTAGAGAAAAACCAAAACATATTACATGTCTATTACATATCTGTCAATAAAAAAAAGTTTGAAGGAAGTTCCTTCAAATTTAAATTTATTATTTAGGGGGTACTTGCAAACTCTTGCCTTTCTTCACCATCCTGCCACTTCCAGATTCATTACATATTTTTTGACATTCTGATGGTCACTGATTATTTCTACCTAAAGTACTCATCAGCCAGACAATAGATTGCCTCCTACTTTATATTTCAAAACCAGAAAACATTAGCTTTTAGACAAATACAAACCAGACTGTAGTTTCTTTGTTTGAAGATTTAATCATCCAATAGTTCTGTGAAAACTGAGCCAAGGAATTTACCTTCAGAAAGTGGGATGGGTGCTACAATGCAATCCTCTGGGACATACCTCAGCAACTTCCTGCCAGTAAGCTCAGAACATAATGCTCTCAGTTTATGGCAATTCCAGTATATCTATATTGGATATATCAGAATCTAGTTTCAGTTCATTCTATCCAGGCAATAACATTATATTTTTTTCATTCAATGGATTAAAATTTCCAGTTCACTAGGAAGAAATCCTCCAAGTGCTTCTAATCCATGATTACTTCCAATGTGCTATTAGAGCTGTCAAGTCTCTCTTCTTCTATGCTGAAAGGTGCAAAACACCTTTGCTAAATTGCTACTTTTTTGGGTTTATTTTACATGAGTTCCTTCACGAAGACACGCATAGCAGCGGTGGTCAGGTGGTCAGTGTGTGATTTACCAGCATGAAGAAGCAGCCCCCTGAATGCAGACACATTCTTTCTCTTTGCAACATGACAAAGTGGAGAAGGAGAGAGGGATGCAGAGGATGGACAGTGACAATACTGTATGACATCGCTAGCAGCCCTGGATGGCAAAGGAATTCTGACAGAAGGATGAGCATCAGTTCACCAGCAAACTGCACGCGGCCTGGGAACATGGTGTAGGGCAGGTGCAGATGAGTTTGGGTGTAAAATGCTACATGTAGATAAAACCCCAGTGGGAGAGCAAAAAGTGTTGGGGTGGTAAGGGCAGTTGAGATGTGAAATGTGTCAGGGATTCCATAAGGTTGCGGGCAGATCAGATGCAGAGATATGCACACACATATCTGCTCCCAGGACAGGTTTCCTGGACAGGTTGCACTGGACTCTCCTGGCCCCAAGGGCAAATGAAGTTGGAGCACTGATGTAAGCAATAAAGGAGAAAGGTATTTTATCCCAAAATTTTTGGCCACACAGTTTACGGGCTAAGCACACAGCTGTGATCTTGAAACTTATTTTTTCATAGATGGCACAGTAAACTTTGAAGGCAACTCTGAGGACTGAGATCAGCTGACTGGTATCTCTCCAGCTTAGAAGATTGATAGCTGAAATATTGGTTTTATTAACACCATATATATTCACCTGGGTGTCATAGAGTATGCTTGGCTTTTCTGGAATGCATAGCAAAAAAGCCTGAAATGAAAGAGGGAAAGATCAGGGCTGGATGTACATGCAACATAAATTTGCTTCCAAAGGAAGAATCACTCCGTACTGGCTGCCTCATATATCAACATTATCCATTTTAGTTCATCAGCCAAAATAAGGTAATTTCAGAAAGACTCTGGAGAGTGGTCTGGGGACCTCTCATCTCCTCAGTCAAATTCATATAAACCCATAAAATACCAAATTCTACTTAAAACAATTTTGTTTTTAAGTGTGACTACCTCCCCTTTTGTATGCTAAGCAAATTCTTAACATTGTTTATTTACTACAATATTCTCTTTAGCAATTGGAGTAAAGTACCCACAGCAGCAGAGTGGCATGATGATTGATTCTACACTTGAATTTGGAGATGAAAAAACACGGAGTTTTATTATATATTCAGTTGCCATGATATGAGGAAAGCCTGATTTCATTAGATACAGTCTGCAAATTTTTCAATGGATACTTAATTTTTCCATAAGCAATTTTTGCTCTTAAAATACAGAAAACCAACCAAAAAGTAGGAAAGTACATTTAATTTCATTATTAAACCTCCAAGGGTTTTAAGATGCATGTTTGGTGGGGGTGCTTACTCACATAATATGCCTCTGACTGCTCAAGTTCCAGAGTCTTCTTGTTCCAGCGCATTTCCAAGCCTACACAAGCCCACAGCCCAGCCCTCCCCATCCCATCCCATCCCATCCCATCCCATCCCAGCACTCCACTGGGATGAGCCTGATTAGCCGTTCCCCTGCTGCTGCAGTAAAATGCTGCAGAGCAGCTGATGGATATATCCAGAGTGCAAATGAGAACAGCTTCTACAGCTATCCATAAACTCAACTCATTTAAATTGCTAGCTGTCTGCTACCCCAAAAAACAGAAAAGAAAAAGGATCTTCCTTTTCATTTTTTGAAGATATTAGTTTGCCTTTATCACCTGGTACAGCAAAGCGAATGGCTAGATCCTAACACAACCCTGGGTACCACATCTGATACAAAATCTTTGTATGTTAGGATCTCATAAAACCTAAGGGACACTAAGCTAAAAATGCAGACTCAACCTTTTCCATACATAGACTTTGCTGATTGGTGTAATCATATATACAAAAAGATTATGACAGGAATGTTAACGAAAACAAATCTTCATGTCTCATCCTTTATGAGGAAATAGCTAAACTTTGATGATGTACTGTATATTATTGTCATTTATTTATACTGTACAGGTGCAGATTTTCAGCTATATTTTTAAAAAGTACCAACTAGCAGATCCACTTTTAATATAATTTGCATTTGTCTTAACTTTTTTTTTTTTTGAGAGTAAATAAACAACTCGGGGTTGGGGAGGAGGGGCATGTTGAAAAAAGATAACTTTTGATAACATGATAAATTCCATGGATTTTTGACCAGAATACAGACAATCTCTGAAAATCAAATACCCCTCTAGCATATTGCTCAAGGAAAATGTCCTTCTTCTATAGAAAAATTTGGGGAGAAACTTAGAATTCTCCCTCACAATCTTACCACTGAGCTCTGGTACATGCACCGTATTAACTATCAGCTGATTCGACTGGCACAAACTGTGACATATATAGTGTATTTTGGAATGGACGGCACCATCAATATTGATGTTGGCAGCCTTTCTCAAGCAGAGACATGAATACCCAGCACAGAAGCTCTGGAGATTCACTGCTTTGCTGTAGCCTGGCTGCTGACTGGGATTGTGTGTGAAAAAGTGAGCTGTTTGCAAATAGCTTTTCCAAAAGGGTACTCGGTTCTCATAGCAATGGTTTTCAAGTCGAGTCTGCTGCAGTTTTCCTTGTATTTGAGTTCTGCTATGCTTCATAAAGAAGCTTTATTTTCCTTTCAGACTTTTGCTCATCCCTGATTCATCATTACTAATAGAGAAGATCATGCTCAAAAGGCAGTAAGCGACATATACTTTAAACCATTCCAGCAAACCTGCACAACTAATGACCACCAGCCTAATGCATCTTGGTTTGAAAAACAAAACTTGGGTATTTTGAGAAAAGATCAATTATTGGTTTTTCTAGTACTTGAAAAGCATATTTCATTTGTGGTTATCTGCCAAGTTAATTGAAGTCCTGTCTGCATACAACACAACTAATTCCTCAGGAAAACTATCCAGCTGTTCTTATGACAGTATCCCAACTTAACCCAACTTACAAAGGGCATATCCCCAGAATAAGCTGCTATTCATTCCTACACAACCTTCTGGGACATTCATTTCCCAATAGACAATTACTTTGTAGAAGTAAAAAAACCCACAACAGGAAGTAAAGTCTCTGTTTGCTTTTGAAGGACTTCCAGTACTCCCAGCACAGGACATAGCCCAGGTACATCCTGAAGCAAAGCACATTAATTTAAAAGCGAAAAGCTAGTTATGTTTCAAAATCCAGGCTATCCAAGCAACTTCTTATGGAAAATGCAACCAAGGCAGCAGGTGAGAGAGATCATGAATTGAAGTGTGGAGAAAACAGAAAACATCTCTTTGTCCCAGTCACCACCCATTTAATTCTGGGAATTTTTTCATAGTCAATACCATTGTGTTCTATACTCCCACCGAAACAGACAAAGGTTCTTCACTTGCTCTCACGCTGCCCAGTTAATGCTACCAGATGGTAACTTTACCACAAGTAGAATTTGATCCATTTTTCTTAGATAATAGTTGGTTTTAGATCAAAATAAAATTACGGAGGTTTAGCCTTTCCATTATGTAATTTAATTGTCATCTTCTCCCTTCTTTACACAGAATAAAATAAATGCCTTTTTGGCTTCTTGTTTTGTATCCTTCAGACAGACAAAGCTTGGATGAACATATTAAACACTGTAGTTGTTGTGTCCTGGTGAGAGTGAGTGGATCATTTTCTTTGCTTTTTCTTACCTGCTATAGAAATCTATAGCCCATTAATCATTTCTGAGCTCAATCCCAATGTGAGGTGGGACCAGAGCAATTTACTGTGTCTGCGTTAGATTTTTCTTTCATTGGACTTTTATACAGCTCAATGGAAGAAACTAATTCCTATAAACTTAATAGGAATGTATTTTTGTTGAGGCTACGTTACTCTTACCCAAATGTAGAAATGAATAATTAAGTCTCTCTTAAATAAGCATCTATCATATAATAAATCCTAAACTCATTCATGCCGTAAATTGAACTAATTAAATTAGAGATGTTTCTTCCCTAATATACAACAGATATGTAAGCACTGAGACAGCACAGTGATGTTCATAATACAAATGCCTACGCAGATTAGCCAAATCAGACAGACAGATTCATGGGCATCGTCAGTGGCAAAATGGATTAAGTGTGTGCTGTAACTTTCAGAATAAATCCTTCATCCTGGCATGGGCTGAAAAAAAACCTCAGCTCATATTCTTTGTCACTACTTTTTCCTACATCATCTCTTCACAGTGTCTCAGCAAAAACACTCACGCACTTTGCCCTGTGGAAACCTGTATGAGGAGCTCCACTCATGAAAATTTTGGATTGGAACACTCTTTCTGGTCTCCACCTCCTATTAATCTTTCCCTTCTCCACTGGATCTCCTTTGGGAGTGCTGCGAATAGCTTAGCCCTGAGCAGAGCAGCATCCAGCTACTCTACATAGTTGATCTCAGGTCCCTCTGCAAAACCACTGAGGAGGGGAAGAAAAACCAAGAGGAATTCAGCTCCCTCTCCATCTAACAGGATTTGCTGTACAAAAAATTATAGGGATGCAGCATTCCTTGAATCACTGCCATGTTCCATACTCCCATTTTTTTATTTTGTTTGGAGCTTATGCTTGGTTAGTTCACTGCTTGCTATGAGACACCATGTAATGATGCTGTAAAAGGGTCAAGTCCTCATCAGACTTTTCTAAAATTATTGAAGATTCCAACCAGTAACAGCAGAAAGGGATGTCACGAATGTCTATTCTTACCTTCTCTTCCAGCAAACCATACAGACAATTTTTATGCCAACTTTCAAACTTAGCAATGTTCCTGTTCAAAGAAAAAGGCTTAGAGTACTTCCACAGGAGGAACTCTACATATTTTACATTTTCCTACAAACTAAAATCAGATATTTGGGGAAGGGAAAGAAAAACATTTCTGACACTGGCGCAAATTCAGAATAGAAACAGCATTAAACTTCCAAAACACCATGGAAATAACGGGGCTTTCTCATGGTATCCACACTTAATGCATGTACCTTGGAGTGTAATAGACTCGCATGACTTAATTGCCAGCTCTAAACACTTCGGGTTTTTTTTCACTGTTGCTTCCCTTCTTGCTTTAGCAATTTTCTGTTATTTAAAACGCTGAACGTAAGTGAAACAAATGCACGCACAAGCGAAGAAAAACAATGCCACTTGCAGACATCAATACACACTGGCAAATACACAACTGTAATAATGGGCACATTATATATTCCTAATGTTTCTTGTTAATCAAATCTTGTTTGTATTAGAAGAAGGAAATAACTGTATCCAAATTAACTTGCCAATATGATAGCCATTAATAATAACCTAGAGTGAAGACTCATGGAATGCAATTATGTTACCAAAGTACTAGTGGTACAAAAATAAAACATGAGATAGGTGATACGATGAGTGAAAGAAGATGCATTCTCAGCTGCATACAAAATGGTATTTTTGCAGGTGCTTATTTATCTAATGATAATTCCTTAGAACTAAAGATATCTATAGTCTGCTTAACAGCTCAGAGAGAGGGTCAGTGACAGTCATGCAACTGAGAGTCAAATATTGTAGTTTACATAGTTATAGCAGGAAATTCAAAGCCTAAGTATATTTGGTCTGGATGTGTAGCAAGTACACAGACAACTCCATCTATAATGCCTAGGGTTCTGGACATGAGTAGTGGTTGATGACACACGAAATGGCTCACTGAGTGCAGGAAAACTATAGATTTAATTCTCCCTATCAAGCAGATGGCATCAGAAGCAATTTTCAGAGAGTGGCTGGTTCTGGAGGTTATTCTGCAGGATCCTCAGGGGAGAGCTGATGTGCAGGTAAGAAAGGTTCTTGAATGGTGGAGGGATTTGACTGCTGTAAGCTAACAAAGAAGGGATAAAAATTTGTAGGTACGTTTCATTGTTTCAGGGGAAACACAAGGAGAGACTTGAAAAACTTTGTTTTACTTCCATGGACAGTTCATTGCACCTCTTCAGTCACACTATCATGTCTTAACATCTTGTAATCTGACCTCCAGAAACCATCTTCAGTCATTACTGGGAGTGCAGATCTCCCGTTCTCAAGCACTTCAACATAGAACATATGGAGACGATTTTCATAGTGAATATAATCCTTCCTAAGGTAACAACAGAATTCGTAGCAGCAGCTAAACCTGCCATTTACTTTATGTAATTGGATTAAGAGTAGAAATAGACCCTATCAGATATAAAAGAAATAATAATTTTTCATAGCTACACTAAATTTTTATGCTAGTTTCCTAAGGATACACTGTTTATACATTTTTTCTGTGCTAGGGTTTGTGTACAAGTCTACAAATCCCCTTTGCCACCAATTTCTGAATACACTGACTGATTTTAAATCAGTGTGATACAAGGGTAGGGGGTCTGAAAGATAACTACATCCCAACATGAGAGATGGATGAGAAGAGAGCTTTTCTAACTGCCCCAAATAGAATACTAAGGGAGAGGCTGTGGTATGAACACATGTATTATTCATGTGCCTGAGGCTCCAAGAAAGATGGAAAAGCTTTCACATGGCACAAATCTGTAGGAAACTGAGCCTCGTTAATTTGCTGCTCAGAGAATATTTGCTCATTCCAATCTAATTATCACTAGAGACACCACAGACTTATCTATATTTTCCCATTCCACATGTGTGATTCTAAAATTTTGGCATTTGGCCTACAGCTGACAAGGCATGCAAGCAACACGAACAAGCCTGACACAGTTCTAGGACTATTCTCTAGTCTGTAGCCAATTAGTCCACTTGATGATTTTAAAAAACAAACAAAAAAAACCCCAACAAAAACCCAACAAAAAAAAAAGTTGCAAGCTCCTAGCAAGCTTAATTATCTGTAAAAATACTTACAATTTTACAAAGCATTTTAGGTCTTAAGTCAAAGTACTCACATGGTCCTCAGTAAGGGTAACGCAGCATTTCATAACACTTTAGAAACAGAATTTACTCTGTAGTTCTCTGAAGAAAACATAATTATCCCAGCTGGGAAAAAGGCAACATAAGTCTCCTGTACTACCCCGACACATGGTAACCAATGCTCACATCCATATGAAGGAATATACCAGAGGTGAATACTCAAAACACATAGTGAATAATCTTGACCAACCTAAGCTAAAGATTTC